>OZ020192.1:59282193-59312193 GCA_963971165.1 Philopedon plagiatum | reverse complement strand
TCAGGTCCCCGGTTCGATTCTCACTATGGGTAAAATAAATAAAAAAAAGTTTTTGAAGTCATCTTCATAAAATACTTAATAATACTATTTTTAAGGAGTAGTACTTATTGAAACTCGATGGCGAGATCAGCTAGAGCGGTGGTATTCCAACATTCAGGTCCCTGGTTCGATTCTCACTATGGGTAAAATAAATAAAAAAGTTTCTGACGTCATCTTCATAAAATACTTAATAATAATATTTTTAAGGAGTAGTACTAATGTCCGATGTAGCTAGGTCCCAAATAGATAATGCCCAAGTAGTTGATGCCCTAGTAGTTAAAGCCCAAGAAGCTAACGCCTTAGTAGCTAAGACCAAAGTAACTATCGCGCAAGAGTGTGACGTTTGACAGTTGACATATGGCAGATGACGTATGACAGTTGACATATGACAGGTGACGTGTATGACAGTTGGCAGATGACGCATGACAGGTGACAGATGACGTATGACAGGCGCATGCGCGCAGCTCTGGCGCATGCGCAGAGGGCAGTGAGGACTTAATGATGAACTCCCCATCTTACACTACTATCTTGGGATACCACAACCAGTGCTGAAACAGTAAGTGGGTTATGTTGCTGTGTGCGAGGAAGGAAATGGGAAACCAGCTTGCTCCATATCCCCAAGACAATCTTTATCATGGTTTAAGAAGTATAGGTAACTGCCCCAGTCACAGGCAGCTCTTAAATGGTCAGGGGATCCTAAAAATCCACGAGTTAACCACGAGAAAGATTGGAACTTGGAATGTACATCTTTTAGGTGGAAAGTGGAAAGGCTCATAACACAATTAAGAAAATGACACGACTGAACATGGGTTTGCTTGGTATTACTGAGATGAGATAATAATGGACGTTATGACTTTTTATTATTCCGGCAGCGATGACCCTCGACACGTCAACGGTGTGGATCGTGTACTTAATCAAACCTTTAAAAAAGTCGACGCAAATTCTGTTCCCATATCAGATCATGTCTGCACCTACATGCGACGCAGCTGGCGGAGACATGAAGACAAACCTTACCTGACATAGTGATATAAACTTAGTAATGGACGACTTTAACGCAAAAGTGGGAAAAAGTCAACGTGGGGGTGTTGTAAGAAATTATGGAGGAAATCGGCTAGTACAGTTCCGATAGAAAAATGATTTAGTGCTGACTAACACCAAATTTAAGCAAACCACCAGACGTCTTTACACCTAGAAGTCGAATCAGATCGATTACATTGCTGTCAACCAGACATAGGAATATTATTAAAAATACAAAAACGTACCATGGTGCGATGTGTTTAGTGACCACTGCCTTATACTCAGACTTAAAACAAGTTTCAAAAAATCAAGTACAACCAGTACTGAATACACAAAAACTGCAAATTCCAGAAGTTAGAGAAAAGGTTCGGCAACAGATCGATGTTTGTTTAGAAAATCTCGTTAAGCAGCCCAATGAAGAAGATATCGGCTTGACATAAAATATAATAAAAACAACCCTAAGAGGAGTTAGCGAAGACAATCTTAAAATACATAAGGAATGGATGAACCATGACATTCTGAAACTAATAGATCTTAGAAGAACATACAAAAATAATTATTCACAGAAATTCCGCGAAACACAAAGAAATCCGGCGTAAGATACAAGAAGCAAACGAAGAATATCTTAGTAACCAATGAGAAGAGACAGAAGTGTTGGAAAGGAAACTTGACTTTTTAACATGCACAAGAAAATTAACAATCAGTTGGTATCTACAAAAGTAAAAAATAGCAACTTTCTTGTAAGCGAGTCTGACCAGCTATTTTCATTCACTGAAGAAAAAGTTCAAGTTATGAAACCACTGAAGGAAAGCAGATCCATTACTTACTGATTATATTGCCCAAAAAAACTAGTGTAAAATACTGTAAGGGCTACAGAAGTATTGGTTTAATAAGTCACGACCTTAAATTGTTTCTAAAAATAATACATTCCAGAATATAGCGAGTGCGAGCAGAACATAAGTGATGCACAGTTCAGTTTTAAAAACGGGTTTGTTCCACATGAAGTTCTTTTTAGTGCACAGGTGCTTGCGCAGCGAGGTCATGATGTCAGCACTGATGTGTATAATATGTGTTTTTCTGATTACGAGAAGGCATTTTACACGGTTCAACACGATAAATTTATTTAGGTATAATTATTGCAAACTTATATTGGAACCAGTCTGCTGCAGTGAGAGTTGACGACCAGTTTACAAAGAAAATATCCGTACAAAGAGGTGTCCGTCAGGATTGCATTCTCTCACCCCTGCTCTTTAATTTATATTACAAACATATAATATTTTAAGAAACCTTCGACGAAAGAAAAGAAGGCGTTAACTAATTAATGTAGTCGTTATCAACAACTAAATATATCAGACGACCGTGCCCTGCTAGCTACAATCTTAGAAGACCAACAAGTACTTATATCTGCAGTTATGCCTTATAGTGAGCAAATGGGATTGAAACCTAATGTTAATAAAACAAAATGGCTAGCAGTTGGTAAAAAATATAAATGATTCACAAAACGACCTACGAGTTGGTGAGTGTAAAATACGTCCATCCCTCCACCCTTTGAGACTTCGCATATTACATTATTACTAAGCTCTTAGTATTCTTTGTATGTTAAGCCGTGGATTCTTACAGAAGTGATGTGCAGGAGATTGGGACCATTTTAAATGTGGGCGTATGGTAGAATTCTAGGATTTCATGGACGGATAAGGCGACAAATGCGGAAGTCCTGAGATGCGTAAACAAACAATGAGAAGTAATACAATTTTTTAAAAGAAAAAGCTTGCATATATTGCCCACGTTGAGAAATGATAAGTACAAGTTATCCTAGCTTGTATCCTAACTTAAGAATCTACGTCAATGGTATGTTCTAAGCACAATATCGCTACTTAAAACAGCAGCAGATAATACAAAAACCAAGCTACTGATCCCAAATGTTCTTGGAAGACACGGCGCCTACAGAAGAAGTCGCGCTTTCGACGCTGCATGCTATAAAGCGTATCGCCAATGATAGGCGTACATTTAAATAAATAGCGCCTCTGTGCACGCACGTATTGGGTTGCTTAATTTTTATAAGTTGGTAAACCCGTCAGGGACGGATTTAACATGTTGGTTTTCGATTATTTTCTAATTTTACATTTAACCGTGCAAAATATTAGAAAATAGCTTCCAGCATAACTTTGGAGGAATTTAGTGAAGCTAATTGATATAAAATGGTTTTCAACAAAAAAAAAACACTAAAACAGAAAGAAACACCAAATCGATTTGTAGGCCAATCTCAAAATGGAAAATTTAAAATTTGTCTACCATGTTATAAATTACATCTGCCTATCTATGATCTGTTATAAAACGATTTCTAAGGTGAATAATTCTCATGATGCATCTTTAAAGCTACACCTCAGTGTAGGGGATGACGAAGGGCGCTCGTAAAGCCTCTGCTTGATAGAGAAGCTAGCAGCCCGCTATTCTGTAAAACTAAAAGAATCAAGTCACGCTAAAGTAACGATATAAAGTCTTACTTATAGCACTATTATAATAACCAAATACTTATTTGGTAAGCAAATCGTCATAGAGAAGAATGAAAATGCAAATGTTCTCCTAAAGGTGAAAGACAGACTTTAATAAAGAAATTATGAAATTCAGTTTAACTAAATATTCAAAGTAATATTATAAAATGCCTTCCGCTGAAAATCTAAACACCACACACTTCATGCGGCTTAATCTAAAATAAAGCAATGACAACAAACATTTTAGTGCTAGAGTATAGGGTAACCTATTTAATTATTTACATATTTACATTTTTATCCTTTCTTTCGTTACTTCGTTCATTCCTCCGTTTAATCATTCGCCCGCTCGCATTTAAGTTTATTCGTACGTTGGTCCATTTATTTATTTATTTATTATTACCTCATCACAATTAAACACCAGTACTTGTCTTCCTAATAATGAACCCAGTGCTTTAACAGATTCTGTTTTTCCGGTGCCAGCTGGGCCATATGGATTGCCCCCTAGGCCTAAATGCATAGCCTAAAACACATGAATGAAATTTATGTAATAATCGCGGATTATGAAAGTCTGATTCAAACCATGAAAACCTAAGCAAAAAGGGGACATGCCAACTCCTGAAAACCTGAGCATAACGTTGGTTTTGCTTTGACCTTATTCAGATTATGATCAGGCCACATTTTTGAAAAAATTCCTCTTTATCCTTGTTTTCGTTGCCCGATTTTGTTCCACGCTTTCGTTCCCCATTTCCGTTTCTCGTTTTCATTCCTCGTTTACGTTTTCCGATTACGTTCCCCGCTTACGTTCCGCGTTCTCGTATCTCGTTTATTTGTTAGATTTCGTTCCTCGTTTTCGTTCCTCGATTTCAGTCCTCGTTTACGTTCACATGTCAAGGCTCTCTTAACATGTGATAGCGAAAAAAGCAAGATATCCTAGGTCTCACAAGTCACAAATTTTCAGAAAAATTATCAGTAAAATATTTAATGGGATTTGCTGTAGATTATTTTCTGCAGAGTTGCTGCAGGGTATTTTCAATGTTAAGCAGGAGCTGATTTTAAACATTGCTCGTACATTCCAAAATTCATATATTTGTGACACAAATACAGATGTAAATATAAATAAGATTAAGTGGAGGATTATTTCCTGTAACTGCCAAAAGTCAAAAATTATGTCTCGTATCAATAAAAGTGGGAATAACGCAAAAATTCAAATGTCGTATCGAAATTGGGACCTTTATGAACTACCTGCTCTGCGAGAAACTTCCTCAGATGTATGGGCCTTAAGAACTAGCACGAGCTTAGAGAAACCCCGTTACCTCATTATCGTATTCCAAGTAACAGTAATTATGATAAACGGAAGAAGGATGCCACTAAGTTTACTAATGCCAACATAAGTGATATTAGACTTTATCTAAATTCTACGGTATTTCCATATGAAAAATGGAAATTAGACTTTTCTAAGAAGCTGTATGTCACAGCGTATTATAATTATTAAAATTTTCAAAGTTGTTATTACGGACGTACAATAGACGATCCCACTGATGGAATATTTGGAAAATCAAATTTCTGTAATTACAAAAACAGTTAATTACAGTTAATTAACTGTAGTCATCAGCCAGAAGCAGTGAAGTCCTCTACAGTAGATGTGAATATCGAGTCTAAAACACGTAACACTAAATTCCCAAAATACACTAGAGCGTATGCACGATTCACTTCTACATGCAATGTTTTAAATGGTTCAGTTACAAACAGATCTGTTTATTAGTTGTAAGTTTTTGTTTCATGTATTACAATTTATATGTAATAAATAAAATTTAATGGACAACAATAAAATAACAAAATCATATTATTTTTGTTTGCTATTTAATCTGGGTAGCTAGACACAGAGAGTAAGTGCTTCACAGAGAGACTAATATGAGCACATACTATAAGAAGTGGGGGTCTGGTTTACGGCATATAAGCAGATGAGCGCCTAATTTTATTCTATATTCAATAAGTTCAGATGGTGGTTTCGTAAGCGATGACGAAAGTTTCAACTGATTTAATTTAAGAACTAAAAAACAAATGTTGCACCTGAAAATTTGGGCAATTTGGTCGAAATATATCATATGTAAATGAGGGATATTATTTACTTTGTAAGTTTTGTTTCAGTAGAATTATTATCAATACCCATTCAACACATTTAGGGCCATTCTACTTTTCTTGCAGATAAACTTGTTCCGTCACGACAATCCGATTTCACATAAATGTATTTGATTTTCGATGCAGTTTACATAATTATGATTTGTTTAATTATTAAATGTTTTTGTAATTGTGAAGCTATTTTTGCAAATCTTAAATTTATTATTTTCTAAAAAAATTTTGGTAACATAGTGGTCAGTAGTGGTAATAGAGTTGTTTTCCATAAAAATGAACACTGTCCCCCAGTTAATGCAGTGCAAAGTTGTCAACATTACAAAATAAAATTGTAGTTACTACATTTTGTAATGTCTTAGTCAGAATATAGTTCCTAAAATACTTTTACGTAACATACAGTAATTTTTCTTGAATTACTCAAGCCAACATTGCACTGCATTATCTGGGGGACAGTGTTCTTTTTTATGGAAACAACTCTGTTACCACTACTGACCACTATGTTACCAGCTTTTTTCAAGAGATAAATTAAGACTTGCAAAAATAGCTTCATAATTACAAAAAAGATTTAATAATTCAACAAATCAGATGTAAACTGCATCAAAAATCAAATACATTTGGGTGAAAATTAGGAGTGTTGTGACGGGACAAGTTTATCTGCAAGGAAAAGTACAATGGCCCATTAAATGAATAATATTTTCAACCATCCGACTTGTGACGCTTGTGGAGGAAGATTGTCGACTATAACACCACAAAAGGTCTGTCTTATTTGTAATAAAATATAAGTTTTGTTACAAATAAGGTGTGCCATTCTTAAAAAATGAATAAAATGAGTTTAAATTTTAACGGTTGCTAAACATAGATGGGTGCAAGTGGGGCACCCATCCTCATTTTTTGAGAAATTTTATCTTGTAGGAAAATAGCTGAAAATCTTACAAGTCAGAATTATGTCCGTAATGTTATACATTATTATTTAAAAATTAGGTTACAAATTTGTCACTTGGAAAGAATGTAGAAGTTCTCTTCGAAATGACGAAGAAAGTAGTGTTCGTGCAAACACGGTGTAAAAATTTTTTGTAGCCCTGACAAGGGCTGTTTTTGTCGCGGTTTAGGGAGGATGTATTAAGTGGTAGTAGAGTCCGCTGGCCCGCCACTAACATCGTCATCATAATTCCACCAAGAAGTGGCGTCTGCGGGACCGCTAAATTCATCGTCGGCATCTACCGCCTCCTAAGAGGATGCGAAATCCGGTTCCATGCTGTCTTCACTGTTTGCGTTTGGTGGTCTTGTCAGGAATTGTTAGCCATCGACCGTGGCTTCACTTGAGGCCAAAGAAGCGCGACTAGGTGGTCGCCCATAAGTTTTCTCGCTCTATAGAGAGGAACCACGGATGTAATGTTAGGTTGAAATATAAATGAAAAAATATGTAAAAAAATGTAAGAGTCATAATTTAAACTCTTTTCCCCACCCCATACACGTATCTGTAAAAGTAGTATGTAGTGAAAAATAATGATTACGACAAATAGTCTGAATCAAAAGAAAGTGCAAAGCCTTTATATATAGTTATGAAAGAAATTTGCATATATTAAAATAGATGGTGATGATTTTATGTCAGTCTACAATCCCAATTTCGAATGTAAACGCAATAGATAAATTTGGTCGCAAAAGAAAATTTAAGGACTTCGCAGTTCTTCAGAAATAGGGTTGAAACTTACACCGGATGGAAATTACAATAATGATCGAAAAAGATTATGTAATTCAGGAGAACCTATAGAAGGAGAAGATGGGGTTACACGAATTATGTTGATATGCACCTTTCTCAGTGTCCACGAGACGCACAACGCTATGGACCTGTCTTCATTTATTATTAATGAACTGCAAAAAAATATCTTGAAAGACACATACATGAGTGAAATTATGCAACAAATGAAACAGTACATATATAGTGAGCTGAGGAGCGCATGGAGCTAATATTGGAAAGTTAGAGAAAGATGTCCAGAAAAAACCTTAACTGTTACATCGTTTAATCCCTTTTTTAATTTAGAAGATTGAAATTACATAATTATATAATTTTTAAGCATATGTTTGTTCGTGTCCCAAATAAAGACAGAATTATGTAGTAGTTTTCAGGATTGCCCTTTTACATTTCCTCTAAGTTGCCAGCGACCTTCTATAAAAAGTGATTATGATGGTGTTATGATTCAAAAAGTTGACCACATGTTACAAGTCTGTAGAGATTGGAATGATATCAGTTTTTCTAAAGTCCAAACCAATGAGAATTTTACTATTTGTGCTTTTTTTCCGGTGCCGATGGCCCCGAACCACCGCCAGGGGTTACCGCTCCTGGACCCCGTTTGATTTTTGCGTGCCGGAGGTGGGCCAGAGGGCTATCGGGGCAGGAGGTTCTCGGCTTTGTGCCCTGGCAGCCCGGCATACCGACGGCACGTAGTGGCCATCAGGGAAGTTTTGCGTTTTTTCGGGTCTGAGATTCAATTTTAGGCCTCCGAAAAGCTTAATTTTATATATTTTTGCACGTAGAAACAATAATATACTAAACTTTTTTAGTTAATACTATGGAAGTAGAATAATACTAACTCGAATATTTCCACAATTGTAAACTTTCTTTTATGCTTAACTTTTGAGCTCAGTGTGTTTCTATAGAATAGAAACTTATTAATTATAAAAAAATCAAAATGCGTGGGAATAATCATTTATTTTAACATATAAAACAACTGACATTGTTTTTAACTTTCATCTACTATGTACAGTCTAATTCTAATAAACTTAAAATTGTATTACATATAAGCTAATTTTACTACACTAAATGATACTAAATGAATACTGGATGTACAAATAATTACTTATTGTTATATACAATATTCATTTAGTATTTTTCAATCAAGTCTTTTCTACTTTGGGCGCCTGCACTTTTTAAGTTTTTTAGTTTATCTTGTGCCTCTTGCAGTCACCTTTGTAGTTCGTTAACGCGGCGTTCACATTCATTAACTTCCGCATCATGTTCCATTACGCGGCTTCTTAACTGTCCACGCGCACCATATAAGCCCGACAAAATTAAACGATATTCACCTGGTAGGACTTTTATCTTATCAGGGAATGTCCGAGGTCCACTGGATCGTTCTTTGCCGCTGCTGTTGGAGTGTTCGCTGCCGCGTTCTTTCCGGATATCTTCGCCGACCTTTTTTCTTGAGGTTGGAAACAGGCGACGGGGAAGCCACAACTAAAATATCTCCTTCTTCAGGTTTGGCCTAACTTGTGACGCATTTGCTTTCTTTTCTTATCAAAACACTGTTGCTAGTTGGCGCTGTCAAGAGCCTCTTCAGCGCACACACGGAAAAATCAAGCATTTAGCATGCCAAAAATAAAAAATCGAAATACTTTAAAATATCACGCAAAGCGCATATTATTATATGATTTTACAAATAGTAGACCGATCTCGCCTGAAACAAATTGTTTCTTACTGTCTTCACGCGACGCAGCGATGCTTGTCGAAACTTTGACATATGTATATGTTTTGAGTTCAGACGTTAACAGAATGTCATATTATAAGTTTGATGAATGTAACAGTGCTGTATGATATTTTGGAGTACAGTCAGCAGTTAAATTATCATGGATTCTGAAGTTAGTGGTATGTACTTTCATAATGTGTTAAATTAATTGCCGTCAGGAAAGTATGTCTGAAAATTTTAGATACCTTTTTAAACTATGACACTTTTTACCCAACTTATATTAAGTAGCGCAGATTCGCAGTCCTACGTAAAAAGTATCTTTGAGTACGGTTACATTTCTTTATTTCTTTATTAAATTAATCCTTTCTGAACAGAATATGTTAAAAATAGCTGCCACCGTGAGCCACTGATTTGTATGGAATAATTTCTTTACAGGTAACTGGGCGAAGAAAGCTCCTACACGGAAAAAAATCAAAAATCAAAAATGTCAACAATTATGGTGCTTTTCATTTTTTACTAGTTGTAACATCTTCTCAGACAATTGTAAAAGTATTTATTCACAGGATGCAAAAAAGGTTATTTCCCAGTTGTAATTTGTACCATTAAGTTGTGTTTGAGTCTTTGTAGTACAATTTTAAACTAATACTTGTAAATATAATTCGGATTCTATAAAAAGAAATTATATGTATAGTATTATTAATACTAAAATTTTATTGCAGAAAATAAACAGTATTATCATAAATTCTTTCACAATTTGTTATACTAATTGAAACATGATATTGGCAACAAATTGTAGACAAAAACTTGAATTATTTCTCTACTTTTTGTAGAGTAAATAACCTTTAAAATTATACAATTTATAACAAACTGAATACATTTTTAAAACACAAAATTTTAATACGTAACAACTGAAAATATTACTAAGCACAATTTTTTTAAAAATAAAATACACCGAAAAGTGTAGAATACAAAACAATTTATACTGACTTTAACGGTAGGTTAATATAAATAAATACAAATATACTATTTTATTAATTGATTATTTTGTTGAAGCAAGCACAAGTTTTAGTGTAAATTTTACAACAATTTGTAGTAAATGACACAACATATTAAGTTAAAGCAATAGTAGCTAAATGTAGCAGTAATTTGGAATTTTTATGAAAGAAAACTCTTTATAATATTTAAAATTTACTACGATTTGTGAACAATTTTATAGGTCGCACCGACAAGCCAGGCGGCGATGCCGATGCTGCGATATTTTAGTGGTTTACAATACAGGTTACTGTTTATTATTTATTAGTATCACTTCGTTTCGAAAGCATTATTCATTGTTGTCCTGCTTGATGATTGTATTTAAAATGCTAGAAGATAATGTCTAAATAATAATAAATATTGTGTGGTTTCTAATTACAAAGTTCAAAGATTTATTTAAGTAAATTTTCGGACGAAGGAAGTCGACACTCAGCTATATGAAAATCCGCTTTAGTGTGACTTCATTATGTTGATTTATCTTTTAATTCTTTATTTGCATCTCACCATGCATGTTATGAAGCAAATTTTATTCCAGTGCCACGTTTTAAAAGATAATAGGTACATTTTTTTTACCAAACAGGTCAAATATATTTTTTAAAACTACAGTGGCAACACTGCCTTCTCTTTCGGGAAAACTCGGCTGATATCGGCAATGACTCGAGTGCATTAGTACGGAATGCAAAAATTTTGCAGGTTTCAACCCTTTCTTTTTATATCATTTCTAGCAGGCACAGGTTTTATGACTTGCTGGATTATGTTAGATAAGTAAATTTCGCGCTTTTGTTTCCTTTTCGCTGCAATTATTTTCTGAGAAGTTACAGGTAAGTTTTACCAGTAGATAATGTACTAATATTGGTTGTTTTGGGGCCTCATTTACATCTTATTTGCAGTGTTTAGCAATCGGCGAAAAACTTTGCATGGGCATGGGATAAAATGGCCGACAAAATTGTTAACCGAATGAGGTTTTGTACACTTCATTGATGTATTTAAGGGTAAGAATAATATAGTTTTTAAAACTATTAATAAATATTTAACTTTTGACAATATGTTTTGTTGAGACAATATTAACTTCAATATAACTAATGTGACAGTGGTCAAGAATAATACTATTATTGAAATAGCATAGCAGTTTTTTCCGTGCATCAACGTCGATTCTACAAATATATTTTTAGTTAAAAATGAAATTTTTTTTTAAATTTAAAACCTTTGGCAATACACCTAGGTAGGTACGTGACCCTACAAAGGGATATCCTGCTTCCTGCATCCAAAGTGGCGGTTACAAAACAGTTTTATTATATTGCCATTGTTTGTCTTAAAGACAAAAAAGCCATCCTGTTAAATGACCCTAAAGTCAACTAGTTTTCGAAATATTTGCCATTTTGGCATGCAGCATATTTTTTATAGTGGTTTGAGTGCTATTTTATCATACTAAGTATATTCCAGGAGATATGCGAAGGAACCTGAAGCAATACGGATTAATTTCTTTAAATAACAATGATTTGAAACTACAAGTACTTAATATAAACGCAGATACATGTAAGTGTGTAATGTTTTCTTTTTTTTTTTCAAAGGCTTTAAGTTATAAATAGATCAGTTAAATGTCTACGAATAAAAAATGCCTAGTTATAGGACAAAAAATGGGACCTGCATAGTGCACATTATTGATGGAATTTTTTCTCTTATAATTGTTATATAATTTGTAAAACAAAGCTTAAAAGATAAATTCAGATTATAAGATACTCATAACGATGTGTGGAGCTTTTACATTTTAACTTTAATAAATGTTTTATTTCAGAAGGTACCGTCAGTGAAAAAAATTTTTTAGCTGAAAAATAACAGTCGTTCATTTGGACAAGTCCAAGAATATTAGAATAGTACATCAGTTCATGCAAGAAAGTTATCCAAATTAATGAAAAGGTATTATGTTTCAACTAGATATTATGCTTTATAGAAAGCTGTCATGTTGCCACATTAAACAGTTTAATAAAAAAAAAAAGATATTATTTCTAAAGTAATTTCTTTTATTTATACTCGATTTGAAATTGGTTGATAGTAATAAATCATTTTTAGCAGCCGATTCCATAGGCGCACCTACCTGACGTGCCGGTTTGAACCCTATTTACTTATCCGAATAATTTAGTAATCATTATTGTCATAACAGGTAAAAATAATTATGCCGAGAATTCCGGGAACAATTAATACACAATGTTACTTTTCAGGTAGTTACGAAAAATTAGGTACCTCTACTTATTGGTATAAAACTGTGAGTCATTTTAAGAGCGAACAAACCTAATGCGAGTATTCTAGGACACACATTTGGGTAATTTTTGAAAATGGAGAGTCTTTCAGGATTTATTCCAGTTAAGCGAGCTGCGAAATCAGCGCTAAGCATTAGTGAAAAGATTATTGTGCTTAATGTATTTAATGCACTTAGATATCAAAAAAGTGCAATAAGTATCGATTCTGCAGTGGAACTTTGTTCAAAGATGACAGGTATTGGAAAAGCAACCATCTACAGGCTGATGCGGGAAGAAAAGACAGGAACCGTGACGCCACCAAAACCATCTCCAGGAAGGCGAACAATACCGATCGATGAGGACGAAAAGGCCATCATAAGACGAAAGGTGCATTCATTCTATTTCAATAAGGAGATCCCTACTTTGGATAGAGTTTTAGGGGCAGTAAAAGAAGACTTTCCTGCAATCAAGAGAGATAAACTATGGAAAGTTCTAAGAGAAATGAATTTTAGATGGGAAAAACATAGTCGGAAGTCTCATTTGCTCGAAAAAGATGAAATAGTATGTTGGAGACGTAATTATTTGAGAAAAATAAGAAAATTTCGCAATGAAAACAAAACAATTTTCTATTTGGACGAAACATGGCTGAACGAAGGCTACACAGTTGGAAAAATATGGACAGACAAAAATGTGACTTCTCACCGGCAAGCATTTTTAGACGGTCTATCAACAGGAATAAATCCGCCCTCTGGAAAAGGAAAACGATTAATTATAACTCACATCGGTAGCTCCAATGGATTTTTAGAAGGTGGACTATTATCATTCCAATCAGTTCGTACAGGCGATTACCACGAGGATATGAATGCTGATGTTTTTGAGGAGTATTTCGAACAAATGATAGAGCTGATTCCACCTGGCTCCGTCATTGTGTTAGATAACGCTCCGTATCACTCCAGAAGATTGGAGAAGATGCCTACAACTGCTTGGCGAAAAGCAAAAATTATCGAGTGGCTTGTGGAGAAACAAATACAATTTGAGGACAATATGGTTAAAAAGGAGTTGCTATCAATTGTAAACACCCATAAACATCGGTTTCAAAAATATGTTGTTGACGAAATGGCCAAAAAACAAAATATAATAGTGCTTCGGCTCCCCCCCTACCATTGCGAATTAAATCCGATCGAACTGGTATGGGCTCATGTGAAAGGTTATGTGGCTAGACAAAATACCACTTATAAAATGATAGTTTTGATGGATAGTTTACTGGAGAAAACGGTCGAACCACTTATTATCAATTTAGGGGAAGAAGACAGTCCCTCAGATATTTCATTTTCTGATGATGATTAATTTAAAGCGAAGAACTGTAATGACTTACTATAAATTTTATAGAATTTCAAATAGAAACATTTTTCCAAATTTACTTGTTTATTAGTTGCTTTATTGTTATTAGTATTATATTTATTCAAATACAAGGGTAACAAATTATGCCACACATCCGAATGTTCACTAAATTATATAATTATTGTGTTTAATATAAACTTAAACCCACCCGAAAGCACGTGCATGAGTGCAAAACATCACAGGTAGAATACTACCGCTTATTGTTCGAGCCTCGGGTTAAGCTTTGTATTCGACGCCCTTATCAGATCTATAGGAATGGAAAGTTTAATAAATGCAAAAGGGTCTAGACTTTCAATGTATATACTATTTAAAACTTGGCAATTTAGGTGGACCACTCTGTGTACGTGTTTGACGGATTTTAATGCTTTATTACTATCAACCAATTTCAAATCGAGTATAGGTAATTATAATAAATTAATATAACAAAATGAAAGGGTCAAAACAGCAGCCGATCCATGAATTTTAGAATTTCTAAATCTTATAAGATTTCGAAATTCTAATATTGTGTAGTTTCTAGCTTCTCCAGAAGTTTCAGCACCCTAAAATCTCTGTTATGGCACATGGGACCCACATTAAATTTGGTAGTAGTTAATAAATCCATAAAATTAATCTGAAAAATAAATTTAATTTAATATTCTTTTATTTCAATTTTTTTCACAGCAATAAGTCCTTTTTTAACCTCTCAAATCTGATTAGGGTCCCGTATGCTATAATTATAATTATAGCATACGGGACCCTAATCAGATTTGAGAGGTTAAAAAAGGACTTATTGCTGTGAAAAAAATTAAAATAAAAGAAAATTAAATTAAATTTATTTTTCAGATTAATTTTATGGATTTATTAACTACTACCAAATTTGATGTGGGTCCCATGTGCCATAACAGAGATTTTAGGGTGCTAAAACTTCTGGAGAAGCTAGAAACTACACAATATTGTATTAACTAATTTACTACAAAGACGTGTTAATTTTTAAAACAATTTTGTATTTTAATATGACGGAATCAGGTAAAATATAGCAACAGCAGTGGAAAATCCGGTGCAATAATTTTAAAAGTTTTTACAACAGCGCTGTACCAAAATGTAACACAATAGTTGCAAAATAGTCATAGCTTTGTAGTAAAGTATTTCAGACAAATTGTGTAAAAAATATTATCAAGAATTTAAAACTCATTTAATATAAATAACAGGAAAAAGAAAAATTACTGTAGTAAATTATACAACAAATTATTAAAACTACTCGAACAATATATTTGATTTTTTACTCCTATGTTTAAATTATTTGCACCTAAAAATTGAACTCCATTTACAAAGCATTATTTTAACGACTTTACTACAACACTCTTTTAGATTTTAAACTTCCTTGTCTACTTTTCTGTTGTAACTTTTGTTAGATACTCGTACAATTAATTCAAAAGGAAACGAACAATATCATGAAGCAATTCACAACAAATTGCTCTTGTCCCTATTTTTAAAACAATTTGGAGCAAAAGTCTCTACATTTGTAGTAAAACCTACAACAATTTTTTTTCCGTGTATATGCACTGACAGTGATCTCAGAATCGAAAGGAATGAATAATTATTTCAAGTACTTTATCACAACAAACTTTTTAATTTATGTTTAAACAAGTGTAATGAGAAACTAATAGACTATATAATATCCAAATTTACTTTAAATTTGAGCAGTGAAGTGGAACCTATGGACGAATAATAGTTGAATCTATAACTATTAGGTAGATAAGTAGTTGAGTACTACAAAAATTATATCATTTTTAAAAATCACTATGATTTAGTATGTAAGAATTCTTTACGTTTTTCTTAGGATAAGTGACTGTCATTGCAATAAAAGGTACAGGTTGCTCCTACATAAATACATACTCCTATTATTTTTTATTTTGCGCTTATGAAACAAACTTATTGATAAAATTTTTAGGAAGTAGTTATTTACATTTAATATATATATATATATATATATATATATATATATATATATATATATATATATATATATATATATATATATATATATATATATATATATATATATATATATAAAAATATCAGATAACTTTCGAGACTAACATATTTTAAGAAAAGCCATAAAATTAAGAGAAAAAGGTTTACTTTGAAATCATTTTAGGGAGATTAGTTAACAGCTATTTCTTGAGAACCTTGCAAATGTGGGTGGTCGTTACAGATGCCATAAAAGTAAAAGGGTCCTAATACCCAGTATTGAAACTAAGAACTAATGTTTATATTTCCCCATTGTAAAAAGGGTCAGTTACAGCAAATACAAACGTGATAATAAGAACCCCGCGTTTCTCGTTTAGGTAAAGGAATAAAGCATTGGAGTACAGGGACGTATCTAGAAACGTTTTGTCGATTTACTAATTATCGCGAGATAACGAATATTCTTCTTATAGAAAAGATGGAATGACAATACGGATATAAGTAACTGTTAGATTTATCAAGTTCGAACTCCTTCTGTACAGGCTTTTTGGATGTGACTTTTTTTACCTTTAAGAAGTGATAATAAAGGAGGTTTTTTTCCATCACGTATTCAAGAGCCTTAGCATAGATTAGTATAGTGTTTTAACCTGTATACAATGGATAAAACCATCCATTAAACAAAGAAGCATTTAATTCAACTTTATTCTGTATAAAATCCGGCATACTCCGACTCTGTAACCGAAGGGCTAGAGTACCCACCCTAAAACTGTAGGTACGAGGGAAAATATCGAAGGGCAGTTCCCCGTCAGCTTTTGAATGGGACAGTCGAAATGATTTCTAATAACTGGAAGTTCGGTAACTCTCTTTAAAGACGCGTTCGCGTGTTTCGCGCGGGAGTGAGAACTTATTGAACATGTAGTAAGGGGTTTCGTGTAACTTGACGGGGTAACGGTTCTAAGGGTAAATTTTTAACGTTATTTTTATGAGTAATTGGGGAATTAATAGATCACAGAAAAATGATTTATATTTTTATATTACTTTTAATTCGAATCTTATGGTAAACGCTTATCCAGCATTGTTCAGTTCATTATTCAACATTCGTTATATGGTTCTTTGTTGTTTATATCTTTATTATTATTATAATCTTTTTACCAAGTGTTATATATTTCATTGTACAATAAATTTTCATTTAATCAGATAATATATATATCTATTTGTGTTACAAAGTCCAGGGTTGTATTTAATGGCAAGCTGACATTAATTATTAAGTTCAAACTTCGTTACCGTCGGTGTCAAGAAGATAGATGACCACTTCTAGAGCTTCGATCTTCGAATGGGCGACAAATTATCTACCAGATCCACTGCAAGAACTAGGTTTGGAGTAACGTAGAGTCATGTACTAATATTCACTAACTTTAGGTTCCTTTCATTCGAATATTACTGTGACCACACGAAGGCGGTTTTGTCGAATGCGTAATTCTAACGTAATAATAAAAATAATTCAATCTGTGACATATAAAAAATTGGTGTCAGGTCTTTGGGTAATTTTGATACGTTTTTTACCATTATTCGCGGATAGCTTGCGACGTATTCAGAATTTATTAAACGGTCTAGATTTTCTTTGTAAAAGTAATTACGCTAGAGAGAGAATATCAAATGCTTAACGTCAGTTAATTTTTTATGAGTTATATCATTTAACGTGCAGTAACTACGTTTTTTTTGTGTTCATAAAGCGTTTTGATAAGCTTAAATTATGTTGATATAGAGAGTAATGATATAAGGCCATGAGGGGTTAGTTTAAAGCCTTGAGAGACGATAGGAATGAATTTGCTAGTTTTTTTTTTTCGTGTAGAGATGTGTTTTCGTGTATTTTGTTGCGATATTTTTCTGTTTTTTCATATTTTAGAGGTCGATTTTTTTTTTCATATTAATTGCCAATTTTTCCGAGAAATTTTGACTTAACTGAGTTTAGAGACAATTGATTTTGTTTTCTAAAAATTTAACATAATTTCATTGTTTTAAGTAATTTTACTAGAGTGCAGCAGGGGCCTCCCTCCTGCAAAGAGTTCGGCCATCCGGACTTTGGGTGGACTAAGCCGTGAGTGACGGGAACTTTGCTGGGCTGATCCAAAGGCTAGTTGTGATCAACCTGCGCTGCAAGTTCCTTAGGTATGTACATTGTACCAGTGTCATCACGGCTCGTTGTGGAGAAGTTCAGTGTGAGTGGGGGAAGACCAGGCTGGCGAGACATGGCGGACCGTGCGTGGCTGACGCTTGACGCTGGCTGTGTGTGGACGCACTCGGCGACTGGCCTTTGGGTTTTTGGTGTATTTGTGGCTCTCGATCCAGGTCGTGTGGTCTCCCAATGGTACAAGAAAAAAAGACTACCGGCAGTTAAAAGAAAAAAAAAACAGTTTATGAATAATGAAAACCTACATAATATTACGATGTTTAAGTAGAAGTAGACAGACTACGAACATTCGCCCGGTTTTGACATAAAACTTCTATTAGTGTCTAATTATTACCTTTTTCGGAGACAATGAAACATGGGTCACTAGTTCAGAAAGGAAATAAAATAATTTACTTTGCGACACATTTTTATGATAACTTATAAACCAAATATAGCGTAGTTACAATAGGTAATATTTACCATGTGGAAGAATCATTTACCATATCTTCCTATTTATTCATCAATAGGAGTCATATAGACTCCAAATAGCATATACATGCATACAACACTAAATATATCACATAGGCAGACTTTCAACCCTATATGAGGGTCATCGTCCATGTCCCCCTATTTGGAAAACATATGACTTTTAGTTATATAAATAAATAAACATATAATTACCAAATGCATCTCGTAAGCATTACTGTACGCTATATTCAATTAATAATAATCGACTTTGTTAAAAGTAAAAAGAAGTTGGATATATAAAAACTAATTCTGACCCTGATTTATTTGTCAATCAAACAATCCCTTGTTTTTGTTTAAATTATTTTTATTAGACACAGTATAATTACAATTTAACTTTAACAAAACTACCCGGGTGAATGGTATCTTTAATTAATAAATAATATGAACTGTTTATCTTTCTGCTGCACTGCTGATATAAGAAAATTAAATAAAATAGTGGACTGTCTACCTCTAGACCTTCATGATTTATTTATAATAATGAACTTGATAATATTTATACGGGCTAATTTGTTTGTTTATTATAAACGTAAAACATAAAATAAATAGTATTTTGTATTATTTATACTAACTTCATCTAAAATTTAATACCGCAATTCATAAATAAGCATATGTAAAATATTCTAATAATTTTCCAAGCATAAAACATTCAAACCAACACATTTTGGGTATACCCTATTTCATACTAACACACACTGACACAACACAAACCGCACATTTAAATACCAAACACTTAGTTATAAAAACAAAATTTTAAAACTTTACAGAAAAAAAAATACTTTTCCAGAGAAAACAAGAAGAACTCTTAACATCCTTTATGTACATAATGGTTGGATTCCAAAAATATTTTATCCAATTGAGGTCCTTTATATATTAAAAAAAAAATTGAACAGATTATTCTTGCTCTTAATTCTTAAGTACCTTTTTAAAACAAAAACTGCATTTAGCCCAGATTACATGAAAAAAGTCCATGTATAAAAGAATACCTCTTTCTTTGATTTCCCAAAATAGTATTAGCCCAATTTTTTTCACAGACGGCTTTTCGGATTTTTTGAAAAAAAAAACAACATTATTTTATTTTTTCGAAGGTCGGTCCTGTAAAAAATAAAAAATAGATTAGTCAGTTAGAAAAGTAAAAATGAGCATGTTCCTAAAAACAGGTATAAAGTTTTGTATTTGCTACTAGGGGACCTTGTTACCCGGCCTGGCGGCTGGTCACTAAACATCAGGGGCAAAATATAAGTACATATATTATATTAAGTATCAAACCTAAAAATGATAATAAAATATAAATATCTCTATGATACCTTATCAAAATGGCGATAAAAAGGGCAGTAGAAATATACCTATAAAGTAATAATAATAAAAAAAAATATTTAAAAAATAGGAAACCTTTATATTTGAATGGCGCTTAGATATATGTAAATAATAAAAACAACGATATTTGTATAACACCTTGTTAATAATATTATAATAATAGCATGTTCATATTTCTGTGAACTTTAATTGATAACAAGCACGTGAACCTTGTGTATTGAATTTCAAAATTAACTTGGTCGTGAGTATTTCAAGTTCACTAGCGACGACCTCAGTGTCATCAAAATAAAATATTACATTTCATTGTCTCCAAACAAATCTAAAAATTTCCTTCTTAATCTAAGTGTCCTTAATTGTTGTTCGTCAGCAATAAAAATTTTTACGGTCGTTGGTGTAATTGGTAAACCCAACGAATTATGCGATTTTACGTTTATGCTATTATTGACAACCCCCAGCTTCTCCTGCCTTTTTCGTTCTCTTTGAACTTTGTTTAGCTTCCTACGGGCCATAAAAATTAAATAAAAGGAATAACAGGAATAAAAGGGTTAAGGGGCAGTTTAGTGAATAACCCCAATATAAAATACTTCTAGCCGCGCCAGCGTTAACGGGCACGAGATTTTTATATTTAGCAGTCTATGTGATCTAATCTCGCCAGCGTTAACGGGCACAAGACAGGACTACAGTAGACGCTTTGAGGTGGGATTTATAGTAAACCTAGCCTCGCCAGCGTTAACGGGTATGAGGTGGGTTTTCCTATCGGTTCTGTTTGGATAATTTTAATCTCGCCAGCGTTAACGGGCACAAGACAAAATTATGTCAAACGTTTTTAGGGATAAGAATGGAGAAGGATAAGTATATAGACGTAAAAAGCACTGTAAAAATTTCCCTTAAAAACACTGTAAAATAAATGCCCTTTAAAAAACAATGTAAAAAATACCCTGAAAGAAAACACTGTAAAAACGCCCTTTAAAAAGCACTGTAAAAAATAATTTGACAAAAAAATGCACTGTAAAATCGCCCTGGAAAAAACACTTTAAAAATGCCCTGAAAAACACTAAAAATGACCTGAAAGAGACAGTTATAAATTATAAAAACAAAAGGCCCTTGGCAAGTTAGGAAGAACTTACCAACGAGAACGAACCCGGCGCCTCCACCAAATGTCACGTATAGGCTTTAAGCACGGCGCTTCTCCACCAAATGTCACGTAGGGGTCGTTGCATCTCGCTGGTACGCTTTTTATATGAATCCCTCCAGAACAGTTTATACAAACAGTACAAACTGGCCAGGGTTCATAAAATAAAGGCGAGGCCAGCGATATGCAATTGCAGCTAGTAGAGTTGTTTCCGAAATGTTAAATAAATAATATAATAAAATGCATAGAAATTTGGAAAAATAATGAATATATGGGAAAATATGACAATATTGTAGACGTTAGTACCAAGCTATAAATTTTTGTTGATGTTGGTTTTGACTGACAGATAAATTTTGGGCATGTAAAGTAATAAGGTATACAGGGAAGTGTATACGAGGGAAGTTAGAAATTGAGATGTTTTTTGTATTCGTCAAAAGTCTGTTAGGTGTAATAAACAGTAGCTTGTACGTGGCAGAGATAGTGCAATAAAATAAGAAGCTATAGGTTTCTGTAGAAGTGCATTCATGGGGTTTTGCGTACAATTTTGACGCATATTATGTTGGTGTCGCGACAAGCATCGAGTGCTTGAGCGAATAGGTTACATGTATTGTATTACATGAAGTAGGCTAAAAGCTAGTGTGCTTAAGCCATTGCCGTTAGATGAAGTATATCCAGAGAAGAGAAGTCTGTGAAGTAGTTTTCGTTTGTTTAGTTAATGGTTTTTTTAGCAGGAGATATAACAGATAATCTGGAGAACGAGTAAAGATCACAGCAGAGTAGTAAGCAAACGTAGTAAGGAAACTTTTTGTTTAAAATATTAAGAAGATAATCGAATATTTTTATTTGGTTTGGTTGTTTTTCTCAATCATCAAGTTTTTTTTTATCAGTTAGTGTGAATATGTTTTCCTTTGATAATGTTTAATACCGAGTGTTTTTATTGAATGCCTACAGCAGTAGAGTTTTTTTATACAGTTTTGTTTTTTTCTGCAGTGATATAAATATGGTTATCGTCATTATTTAGTTCAGCGTATGTAAGAAAGTTGATTTGGCATAAATCGGTTTTGGAACAAGTTTATTTTTTATTTTTGATTGGACTTATATGGATATGACATCTAGACACTACCACGTTGTCGACCCAGGCAACGATGTAGTTGAATTAGCGCTTAACACAGGGAGTGTTAACGGCGTATACTACTATGACGCAAAGTGGCGTATACTTAGAGGTGACAGTAAGATTGAAAACGTTATTTTTGTGGCACAAATGATGCACACGGGAGCGAAGGGTTAGAAAAAGGAATGAAAACTAACCTAAATAGTCGCCGAGAAATTATGGTACCATCCTCTGAAAGTAATGTAGGTCTGACTAATTCAACTAGTTTACCAACCGATAAGAATCCCTGTGAAAATCTTAAAAACGGTGCGAGCTTGAGAAAAACTCAGGAGATTTTTCAGTTTTACAATAGACCGGAAAAGTTTGAGAGTTAGCTACTTGGTTTGAAATAGTTTTTTTTCTTAACCAGTCTTGGACTATTTGGCTGGCCCCAAGAGTGTTTCGACTGCGTGGAATCATGGAGTTCTGTTTGGATAATTTTAATCTCGCCAGCGTTAACGGGCACAAGACAAAATTATGTCAAACGTTTTTAGGGATAAGAATGGAGAAGGATAAGTATATAGACGTAAAAAGCACTGTAAAAATTTCCCTTAAAACACTGTAAAATAAATGCCCTTTAAAAAACAATGTAAAAAATACCCTGAAAGAAAACACTGTAAAAACGCCCTTTAAAAAGCACTGTAAAAAATAATTTGACAAAAAAATGCACTGTAAAATCGCCCTGGAAAAAACACTTTAAAAATGCCCTGAAAAACACTAAAAATGACCTGAAAGAGACAGTTATAAATTATAAAAACAAAAGGCCCTTGGCAAGTTAGGAAGAACTTACCAACGAGAACAAACCCGGCGCCTCCACCAAATGTCACGTATAGGCCTTAAGCACGGCGCTTCTCCACCAAATGTCACGTAGGGGTCGTTGCATCTCGCTGGTACGCTTTTTATATGAATCCCTCAAGAACAGTTTATACAAACAGTACAAACTGGTCAGGGTTCATAAAATAAAGGCGAGGCCAGCGATATGCAATTGCAGCTCGTAGAGTGGTTTCCGAAATGTTAAATAAATAATATAATAAAATGCATAGAAATTTGGAAAAATAATGAATATATGGGAAAATATGACAATATTGTAGACGTTAGTACCAAGCTATAAATTTTTGTTGATGTTGGTTTTGACTGACAGATAAATTTTGGGCATGTAAAGTAATAAGGTATACAGGGAAGTGTATACGAGGGAAGTTAGAAATTGAGATGTTTTTTGTATTCGTCAAAAGTCTGTTAGGTGTAATAAACAGTAGCTTGTACGTGGCAGAGATAGTGCAATAAAATAAGAAGCTATAGGTTTGTGTAGAAGTGCATTCATGGGGTTTTGCGTACAATTTTGACGCATATTATGTTGGTGTCGCGACAAGCATCGAGTGCTTGAGCGAATAGGTTACATGTATTGTATTACATGAAGTAGGCTAAAAGCTAGTGTGCTTAAGCCATTGCCGTTAGATGAAGTATATCCAGAGAAGAGAAGTCTGTGAAGTAGTTTTCGTTTGTTTAGTTAATGGTTTTTGTAGCAGGAGATATAACAGATAATCTGGAGAACGAGTAAAGATGACAGCAGAGTAGTAAGTAAACGTAGTAAGGAAACTTTTTGTTTAAAATATTAAGAAGATAATCGAATATTTTTATTTGGTTTGGTTGTTTTTCTCAGTCATGAAGTTTTTTTTTATCAGTTAGTGTGAATATGTTTTCCTTTGATAATGTTTAATACCGAGTGTTTTTATTGAATGCCTACAGCAGTAGAGTTTTTTTTATACAGTTTTGTTTTTTTCTGCAGTGATATAAATATGGTTATCGTCATTATTTAGTTCAGCGTATGTAAGAAAGTTGATTTGGCATAAATCGGTTTTGGAACAAGTTTATTTTTTATTTTTGATTGGACTTATATGGATATGACATCTAGACACTACCACGTTGTCGACCCAGGCAACGATGTAGTTGAATTAGCGCTTAACACAGGGAGTGTTAACGGCGTATACTACTATGACGCAAAGTGGCGTATACTTAGAGGTGACAGTAAGATTGAAAACGTTATTTTTGTGGCACAAATGATGCACACGGGAGCGAAGGGTTAGAAAAAGGAATGAAAACTAACCTAAATAGTCGCCGAGAAATTATGGTACCATCCTCTGAAAGTAATGTAGGTCTGACTAATTCAACTAGTTTACCAACCGATAAGAATCCCTGTGAAAATCTTAAAAACGGTGCGAGCTTGAGAAAAACTCAGGAGATTTTTCAGTTTTACAATAGACCGGAAAAGTTTGAGAGTTAGCTACTTGGTTTGAAATAGTTTTTTTTCTTAACCAGTCTTGGACTATTTGGCTGGCCCCAAGAGTGTTTCGACTGCGTGGAATCATGGAGTTCTGTTTGGATAATTTTAATCTCGCCAGCGTTAACGGGCACAAGACAAAATTATGTCAAACGTTTTTAGGGATAAGAATGGAGAAGGATAAGTATATAGACGTAAAAAGCACTGTAAAAATTTCCCTTAAAACACTGTAAAATAAATGCCCTTTAAAAAACAATGTAAAAAATACCCTGAAAGAAAACACTGTAAAAACGCCCTTTAAAAAGCACTGTAAAAAATAATTTGACAAAAAAATGCACTGTAAAATCGCCTTGGAAAAAACACTTTAAAAATGCCCTGAAAAACACTAAAAATGACCTGAAAGAGACAGTTATAAATTATAAAAACAAAAGGCCCTTGGCAAGTTAGGAAGAACTTACCAACGAGAACAAACCCGGCGCCTCCACCAAATGTCACGTATAGGCCTTAAGCACGGCGCTTCTCCACCAAATGTCACGTAGGGGTCGTTGCATCTCGCTGGTACGCTTTTTATATGAATCCCTCAAGAACAGTTTATACAAACAGTACAAACTGGTCAGGGTTCATAAAATAAAGGCGAGGCCAGCGATATGCAATTGCAGCTCGTAGAGTGGTTTCCGAAATGCTAAATAAATAATATAATAAAATGCATAGAAATTTGGAAAAATAATGAATATATGGGAAAATATGACAATATTGTAGACGTTAGTACCAAGCTATAAATGTTTGTTGATGTTGGTTTTGACTGACAGATAAATTTTGGGCATGTAAAGTAATAAGGTATACAGGGAAGTGTATACGAGGGAAGTTAGAAATTGAGATGTTTTTTGTATTCGTCAAAACTCTGTTAGGTGTAATATACAGTAGCTTGTACGTGGCAGAGATAGTGCAATAAAATAAGAAGCTATAGGTTTGTGTAGAAGTGCATTCATGGGGTTTTGCGTACAATTTTGACGCATATTATGTTGGTGTCGCGACAAGCATCGAGTGCTTGAGCGAATAGGTTACATGTATTGTATTACATGAAGTAGGCTAAAAGCTAGTGTGCTTAAGCCATTGCCGTTACATGAAGTATATCCAGAGAAGAGAAGTCTGTGAAGTAGTTTTCGTTTGTTTAGTTAATGGTTTTTTTAGCAGGAGATATAACAGATAATCTGGAGAACGAGTAAAGATCACAGCAGAGTAGTAAGCAAACGTAGTAAGGAAACTTTTTGTTTAAAATATTAAGAAGATAATCGAATATTTTTATTTGGTTTGGTTGTTTTTCTCAGTCATCAAGTTTTTTTTTATCAGTTAGTGTGAATATGTTTTCCTTTGATAATGTTTAATACCGAGTGTTTTTATTGAATGCCTACAGCAGTAGAGTTTTTTTTATACAGTTTTGTTTTTTTCTGCAGTGATATAAATATGGTTATCGTCATTATTTAGTTCAGCGTCTGTAAGAAAGTTGATTTGGCATAAATCGGTTTTGGAACAAGTTTATTTTTTATTTTTGATTGGACTTATATGGATATGACATCTAGACACTACCACGTTGTCGGCCCAGGCAACAATGTAGTTGAATTAGCGCTTAACACAGGGAGTGTTAACGGCGTATACTACTATGACGCAAAGTGGCGTATACTTAGAGGTGACAGTAAGATTGAAAACGTTATTTTTGTGGCACAAATGATGCACACGGGAGCGAAGGGTTAGGAAAAGGAATGAAAACTAACCTAAATAGTCGCCGAGAAATTATGCTACCATCCTCTGATAGTAATGTAGGTCTGACTAATTCAACTAGTTTACCAACCGATAAGAATCCCTGTGAAAATCTTAAAAACGGTGCGAGCTTGAGAAAAACTCAGGAGATTTTTCAGTTTTACAATAGACCGGAAAAGTTTGAGAGTTAGCTACTTGGTTTGAAATAGTTTTTTTTCTTAACCAGTCTTGGACTATTTGGCTGGCCCCAAGAGTGTTTCGACTGCGTGGAATCATGGAAAGTAAGATTCACATGTTTGTAGTAGTGATATTATAGAGACGTCTAGATATCACGATTATATACGATTATACACGATTATACGCAAGTCTACATACGGATGACTTGACATTTTAACCCATTAACCATAATTAAGACAGTACATGCAAAGTTAGACGCAAACTTAGGATTTACAATACCTCAGTCATGATTATTCCACCCCCCCCCCCTATAAATTGGAGTAAGTCGTAGCGAAATCTGATGGGAGTGTCCGCCGTAAGTGACTCCTACGTGCATGGCTTACCTGAAGTAAGCCAAAGCTTAAATCTTACTGCCGGACGGTGATCTGCAGTGAGCAGTGTGGAACATATGTTGTTGAAAAATGTAAGTAGCCCATTCCCGAGGTGCGTAGTTCAATAGTGGAACACGTGTGTAGCGCGGTGCAGGAGTGTAATGTATGTAATTCGGAAGAATTGCAAGTTTGTTTTATTACGGTAATTTGAGAAACAATAGTTTTGGGGAAAACTATCAGACGAGACACCTATACAGCAAAGAGAGACAATATTTTCAGTAGAAAATATACGAGAGGCGAAACGTCAGGAAAATTTGGGTTTAGAAAAGCACTATCGTTTAAGATCTTGTAAGTTTTGTAGCCACACAAAATTTGAGTATGTAGAGGTGAGAAGACAGGAGGAATGAGTTTCTTGAAAAGTTGAAAAAAAAAGTGGATTGAAGAACATCTAAGTATCTCAGGTAGTACCAGTGGTCTTAAGCAGAGTAAAAGTAGTAGTCAGTAGTACATTTGTATCTGTAGATTGTAGCTAGTGGTTTTCAACAGGAAATCTTTATAGATCATAGTGTGTACGGTACTACTTTCCGAATGTGTAGTAATTAAAACAGGTAACATAAACGTATAACATTTAAAAGTAAATTTTTAGTCACCCTAGTTGTAGATTTTTTATTATTTTTGACTTTAGCAGAGTAAAGTAGAAATCGAGTAAATATTGAAAAATATTTTGAATCCTTTTAAATATATAATAACGAGTAAACGATTGAATTCGTGGAAAATTTATTAAATGACGGATGTAGTCATGTTAACTTATCGATATTTTAGTCGAGAGTGATGTTCAAATATCGACATTTGGGTCGATAGTCAAGTTTAATTATCGATATGTTGGTCGATAATCATGTTCATGTATAGAGTGTGATAAATACAGAGTTTCTTTTGCCTGTTATAACCCGTAAAATTAAGGAAACTAGTAAGTTGTATTATTTTATCAACAGTTTGTTTTTGTTGTTGGTAGTTCGTTGTTAGTAACGCTAGGTTCTAGGTAAAGTAGAATTAGGAAGAACATAACGTGTGTGAATGACATTGCTGATATCTACTCGTGTCAAAAGTAAGTTTTTTTGACTTGTAATGAAAGCTGTATTGAGATCACTAGAGTGTTAATTTTGTGAACAATGTATACCTTCATTAAATTTTATGTTGTCATTTTTTTTTTAGTTTTTTTTTTGGTGGAAACTTTTCCAGTTTAAATGTTTTGTCTTTAAAGACACTGTTTTAAATGTTTTGAAGTTACACTAAGCAACTTTGTCTTAGAAAGTTTCTAGTTTTGATCGTTTCAGTGCTTAGTAAAGACTTAATAAGCGAAAATTGGTTTCAATAATTTTGTTTTTAGAGCTGATCAAGATATTTTTCAGTATAATCTTTGTTGTTAACACTCAGCTTTTTTTGGAGAACTAGATATTTATTTAAAGAAGATAAATAAGTATAGAAGGTTTCATAAATTTGGTTTATAAATGGTAAACAATCAGTAAAGTCATTGTACAGGGTGTAATTTTACTTATTGTAATATAGTTTGCATTTCATCGTAGTGCGATATCGACTACGTAGTGTATTATTAGTAGTTTAAGATTAGGACTACTTAGTGATCACTTGGTAATGAGAAGGGTTTTGGTACACATCAAGTCGAAGTATTGTCGAGTCATCCAAAAGACAGCGGACATCTAGAGATACAGGAAATGTAGTGTGGTACCTTAGAAGTTCCCTATTGTTGAGAGATGGTAGTTCGTAGAAGTACATTTGTGATAACTTAGTGGGAAAAATAGTTGTTTTTAGATTGTGCTTGTGTTTTGAGTATGGGTCAATATTGGTTGTGTTCGACGAGGTCACAACATGGTGGTTATTTTCAATTTTCTTTTTAAAGATCGAGGACAGGACCGGACTTTGGGAAAAGTCGGAGGATCCAGTTGAGATGGAGGACATCAACATCCTTCCCGGGGAGCCACACCTCATTCCAGATGAAGGCACAGATTTTGGGAGGATGCTTGGGGAACCAGGAACAGCGTTGGACATGGTACAACTGGGCGTATTGAGAGCTACACCGGAAGAGAGAAGCCACCAGAGTTTAGTCTAGGAAATGTGTATTAAAAACCGGATGGAGAATTTGTAAATCTACAAGGTTGAAATTTCATTCAAATCATGGATACTGTAGACGATGGGGCGACGCGGCCTGCGTATCAAGCATTGCTTCGCAAATCAATAGTTTGGCGATGTCTAATAGTGATTTCGACCTTGCATGGATTATAGAGCTCATGAATTTAATAATATATTAAGTATATATGAGTTACATAATAATATAGGAATCAATGAGATAGAGTGTGAATGAATGTATGAGTGACGATGATTAAATGAAGTTTAATAATTGTAAATAGCAAATAATAAATATGTCTGTACTGATGATCATTATAAAGCCGATGTTTTCAGAATCCATAACTGATCCACGTCAACGCATCGGACTTTAAATCGCTGCTCTTAACTCTTAGCTCCTACGTTAACCTATGAAATAACTAAGGGTTACTGTACCTGGACCACTTTTGGCTTCCGGCTGCGCCGAAAGCCTTTTAGAAAGTTAAGTCATCCCGGCCACAGGACTGGTTAGAGTTTCTAATTTGTTGAGTCACTTGCCAATAAATTATTAGAAATACTTACTTGAGTGAGTGTCAAAAAGCAGCGTTCAACTAAAGGTGTTCGAACTAATTGCTGATAATTTCCCAAGTATTCGTAAGAATATTCCGTACTTGCTTTAGCCATCTTGATTGTTATATCTCCACCTGAGTTTACATAATATCTGTAACATGGACACATTTTATCAAGATATATTAACATTTTTCAAATAAATTTAATTTTACCGAAGTTGTTTTTCCCACATCCAGTTTGATACGCTACTAATACTGTTATTTAAAAGCTGTTCTAAAATGCCTATATGGTGGATGGTATCAAGAATTAGTGCTTTATGCTTAAGTTCCAGCACTGAGCTTTCATTTGTTTCTACATTACTGTTGAGAGTTGAATTTATTTCCAGTCCACTGAGCCTATTCAACTGTGCCTTCAAATTTAAGCAAACAATTTAATTTGAAGCGTAACAGAAATTCAGAATGAAATAGAATTATGAAAATTAATTTTTTTGGTTACCTTATACTTTCCTACTAAAGATGGTACACGCATGCTGCTTATTGCTTTTTCACAATTCATTGTAAATAAAATATTATTAGATAAACACAGTATCTGGGCTGGATACTTTAACGGATCTGGTGCTTGATTTTCTTTTTGACAACGTATTAATAACTGTTTTAAAGTATATTGCATTTC
>OZ020192.1:59118868-59281993 GCA_963971165.1 Philopedon plagiatum | reverse complement strand
TGGAAAACATGCCTGCGAATCAATTAACAATTGAAGTGGTAAAGTTAAGATTAAGAGCTGAAGTAGAAAGAAGCATAGTATTACATGGAAATAATAAATGTAATGAAGTAAAACCAGCAGTTTTTCATACAGATGGCAGGCAAGTGTTTTGTTATTTTTGTGGTAAAAAGGGACATATAAGAAAGAATGTAGAGTTTTTAAGAGGTGGGCATTCCAATAGGCAAAATTTTCATAGTGGTGAAAATTCAAATAGGCAAAATTTTAATAGTGGTGAAAATTCTAGTCCAAGATATAGTCATGGTAGTTATTAAAGCCCGAGTTATAGAGGTAACGGTAGAGGAAGAAATATGGTTTTTGACAAGAGAAGAAATAGTTTTCAAAATGGACAAGATAATAACAGAAGAGGACATTTTGTGGAAAATGAAGAATATAGACAAATTGAGAGTAGTTTAGAGCAAAGTGTATGTTTTATATCCAATGCAAATGATAATTATTCAACTGTAAGTAATAACAATATCCTATTTTATATAGATTCTGGTTGTACTGATCATTTAGTAAATAACAAGGAATATTTTTCTGAATTATTAATGTTACAAGAGCCTATAAAAATAGCTATAGCAAAAAAATGATAGTTATATGGAAGCGATAGGTGTAGGAAATATTAAAGTTACAAGTAATGTATATGGTCAAGATACTGTCTGTACTATAAAAAATGTTTTGTATGTCCCAAATTTAAGAAAGAATTTATTCTCTGTCACAAGACTAGAAATGTCAGATGTCAAAGTCATTTTTGAAAATGGTTTAGTAAATTTATTTAAAAATAATAATCTAATAGGTATAGGTTATAGGAGTAATTTATATGAGATTTCATTTACAACGATTAAAAATAGTGGAATCACAAAATTAAATGAATAAATTATGGCACAATAGATTAGGTCACATTTGTAATGCATATTTATATAAGTTGGTTAAAAAAGAAATGGTAAAAGGTCTTAAAACCTTGCAGGTAGGTAAAATTGAATTCTGTGAGTCCTGTGTAGGCGGTAAAATGACTAGGTTAGGGTTTGAAAGTAGAACAAGAGCTAAAAGAATACTTGAAATAATACACACAGATGTGGATGGTCCTGCAACACCACTATCACATGATTTATTTATTTATTTATATTTATTTATATTTATTTATTTATTTATAATATAATTATAGTATAATATATAATACAAAGTTAAGTAATTAGAAATTTATTTGGTTAAATCACTATAAACACATAGGTGAATCATCTGTCCGTAATTTATAGTGATATGGTAATATTGTTTATATTTAAAATAAAAATTATATACAAAAATATTTATTTTAAAATACAGGTAAAAACAATATTAAAGCTATAAATTAAATAATCATTATACAAAATTAATAAAGTCCTTTACAAAGTTCTAATAATAATATTAAAATATTACTTATTTTATTTTTATAGTTTCATCAATCTTAGAGCTGTTTTCTTTTATCCATTTTTTATATATTTTTTAAATGAAATGTAACTTAAACATTTAATTTTTTTGGGTAGTATATTAAAAATTTTTATACCAATATTTAAAGAATGTTTTTTTATTAATGTTAAATTAAATTTTTCAGCATATAGTGATATATTTATTTTTTGTCTAGTTTCATATAAATGATTTACCGTTTCTATATTTAACGCTTTATTATTTTTATAGATGTATGTTAAGGCTGCTTTGTAGAATAGTTCTTTTACATTAAGTATATTGTACGTATCAAATATAACTTTCGAAGGAAACAAAATATTTTTGTTGTAAATAATTTTTAATACGTATTTTTGCATCATTAAAACTAATTTTAAACCAGTGTCATAAGTACTTCCCCATCCAATTATGCCGTACGATAGAACTGATTGAAAAAGAGAATAATAAAACATTAAACATAGTTTTCTACTTACAATATTTTTTAAAATTCTAAATTTAGATAAGGTAGCTCTTAATTTTTTAGTAAGAGTATTTATATGATAAGTCCACTTTAAATTTTGGTCAATAAATATACCCAAATACTTTACTACATCAACTTTTTTTATGATATTTCTGCAATGACAATTTTTATAATGATGGTGGTAAATATTTCGTTACTTTTATTGATGATTTTTCAAATTTTGTTTATGTCTATATTATTGAAAATAAAAATGAAGTATTTAATTGTCGTAAAGAATATGTACGGATGGTGCAAGCAAAATTTAACTCTAAAATATCAGTTCTTAGGTGTGACAATGGAGGTGAGTATATTTCTACCGATTGTAAAAAAATTTGTAAAGAAAATGATACGTTTATTGGTTATACTACACCCTATACTCCAGAGCAAAATGGAAAGGCTCAAAGATTTAACAGAATTTTGGAGGACAAGGCAAGGATCATGATGCAAGGTGCAAATATGAAAAAAATGTTTTGGAATGAAGCCGTAAGAACAGCTGCATATGTTATAAACAGAAGTCCAAGTGCAAGCTTAGACAACGTGACACCAGCTGAGATTTGGAATGGAGTTACACCAGATGTAAGTAATGTAAAAGTTTTTGGTTCAACAGCATATTCACATATACCCAAACAGGTAAGAGGTGGAAAATTTCATCAAAAATCAGAGAAGTGTATTATGGTTGGTTATACAAATACTGGATATAGACTGTGGAGTTTAGATAAAGAAAAAGTGATAGCATCTAGAGATGTGATTTTTAATGAAAATGAATATTTTTATAAATATAATAAGGTAAGTACAGGATCAGATAAAATGAAAAATATAACTGAAGATGAAAAGATGAAGTTGAAGAAGTTCAAGAAGATAGAAGAAAAGAAAAATTTGTAAACAAAGAATTAGAAAACAAACGAGTAAGGAAAGTACCAGAAAAATTTGGTGAGTATGAAATGTACATGGCATTTGATGTAATGTCTTTTATAGAGGAAGTACCGGAAAAAGTAGAAGATATAGAAGGCAGAGATGATCAGATATTATGGAGAAAAGCTATGAAGAAAGAAGTTATGTCAATAGAAAAGAATAACACATGGATAGAAGTAAATATTCCAAACGATGTTGCAATACTAGATACAAGATGAGTATTTGCAAAGAAGCCTCTAGAACAGAACGCAGAGGATAGATATAAAGCTAGATTGGTAGTAAGAGGTTTTGCTCAACAAGAATCATTTGATTATGATGCAGTTTATTCTCTAGTGGCAAGTATGACAACTATGCGAACATTATTATCGATAGGGAATCAGAGTAAATATTATTTTAAACAATTAGATGTCACGACAGCTTCCTTAAACGGTGAATTGAATGAAGATGTATACATTTATCCATCGAAAGGTATACAGTGCAGAGAGGGACATATTTTTGACCTTAACAAGTCACTTTATGGTCTTAAATAAGCTTCGAAATGTTGGAATAATAAAATAAATAATTTCTTACTAGATTTAGGGTGTCAAAGATCCGAAAATGACTATTGTTTATATATTATGAGTAATGAAAATGATATATTATATTTGTTACTATATGTATACGCCTTATACTAGCAGGGCCAAGATTAAAATATATATATAGAAGAGTTTAAAAATATTTTAATGAAAACTTTTGACATGAAAGATAAAGGAGATCTTAGAAATTTTGAAAATTAAACAAAAACGGTATTTAAATGGAATTCTCAGAAAATTTAATTTTAATAATTGCAAACCGTGTTCAACATCAATTGATCCGAAACTAAAATTGACCATAAAAGGTAATAATAATAATAGCAAGAAACCAGTTAGAGAGTTGATTGGTTGTTTAATGTATTTAATAATTGGATCACGTCCATATTAGTTTTGCAGTGAATTATCTTAGTAGATTTCAAGATAAAAATTCAGATGAAGTATGGATTTGTTTGAAAAGATTATTGACAAATTTAAAAGGAACTACTGATGTAAGTTTAAAATATGAAAATGAAATGACAGCAAGAAGAATATCCATTAATTTGTTTTGTGGATTCTGATTGGGGAGGAGATCCAAGTGATAGAAAATCAGTGTCAGGATATTTAATAAAAGTATTTAGTAATACTGTAGGTTGGGTGACAAGGAAACAGAATTATCAAGTACTGAAGCAGAATTAGTAGCATTATGTAATGCAGTACAAGATAGTTTGTGGTATAAAAAGTTGTTAATTGATATGAAGGTAAAAGTAAGTAATTTTAAAGTTTTTGAAGACAATCAAGGATGTATAAGTTTGATTAAAAATCCAGAAAACAATAAACGAGTAAACCATATAGATTTAAAGTACAATTTTGTTTCTGAAAATGTTAAAAATTATAATATGATCATTGAATATATCAGTACTACATTTCAATCAGCAGATATATTGACGAAAGGGCTCTCCAGAGTTCAATTTTATTCTATTTGTTTAGGTATAGGATTAAAAATAAGAGGGGGCTAAAATTATATTATATATATATATATATATATATATATATATATATATATATATATATATATATATATATATATATATATATATAAGCATTAAGAGAGGGTATTGATAATATCAATATGATTAGCTCATTATTATATTCTGTGGTAATGCTTTCCTTTCTATAGTTTACTATTCTGTGGTTAATTTTTAGTTATAGCTTTCATGTGGGGATGGCGCTACTATTATAATGATCTAGGATGTGCTGAAGTTGTTGAGTAAGTTGTTTATTTTTGGTATGTCATAAAAGTTGTAAAATTATTGTATGGTAATTATAAAACTATTTGTTACGTTATAAATAGAAGTTATAAAGTTTATCCCCTTGTTTACATTCTGCAGTCTTCCACTAATAGGGGTAGTAAGAAATACAACAGGCTAGAAGTTGTGCTAGTTAATAATACCTTTCGGTTTATCGAGCTCACCCTTTTTAGCCAACCGCACTTTAATTCAACTCGCAGAAGACAAAAATTCAAAATATCCATTGGCCGCTAATGCTTTAACAAATGATTTTTATATTGACGATTGCGTGCTTGGGACATTTTCCATCGAGCAAGCAATGTTAACTCGTGACGAATTACTAAGTTGTCTTAAATCAGGTGGTTTCGACCTCCACAAATGGAGTAGTAGGTAACAGTCCAGAATTTTTATCCGATTTACCCGCTACGCATGTTCAATCGAATCCTTTAAATTTTGATTCGGAATCCGCTGTCATTAAAATTCTTGGCTTACGCTGATACTTTTTCCTACCAGGTAGAACACCTAAATAAGGAATGTACAAAAAGAAATATTTTGTCAGAAATTGCGCGTTTATTTGACCCGTTCGTGTTTGCTTGTCCGATTTTAAGTTTCGCTAAGCAACTCTTACAAATGTTGTTCAGTCTGGGGCTAGAATGGGACGAGCTTCCGCCTCAAAATATTTGCGAACGCTGGCTTCAGTATAACTCCGAGTTTGATTGGGTTTGATTGGGGGATACTTTTATAAAATCTACAGTTACCACGAAGTGTAATATTGGACGATTTTTCCTTTTGCGAAATTCATGGATTCTGCGACGCCTCGCAGACGCTTGTGTTATATACTTTCGAATTTTTAAAGACGGTTTATACCACACCTTTATGTAACGGAAAAGTCAAAAGTAGCGCCGTTACAACAAATTTCCATACCACGATTGGAGTTGTGTTGCGTAATTGATGTTTTCAAAGATGAAATTAATTTCTCTCGAATCGTCGCGTGGTCAGATTCCACAATAGTTTTAAGCTGGATAAAATGGCCTTCGTATAAATGGAAGACATTTGTAAGTAACCGAGTTGCACGCATCCAAGAAAAAATTCCTCCCTCGTATTGGCGTCATATCTCCTCCGAAGATAATCCCGCTAACTGTGCTTCACGCGGTCTACTTCCGTCAGAACTTTTAAATTATTCTCTTTGGTGGAATGCCCCGATCTGGTTAAAATACTCCCAGGAGTTCTGGCCCAAAACTAATTTTAATACTGAACTGTCTGATCTGGTTTTGGAGGAAGAAAGGAAATTGACGTTAGTCGCTTTTACTGTTAATCGTATTTTTTTTTGGAAACGCTTATTAACAATTTTTCTTCTCTTTTAAAAATACAGCATATTTTGTGATATATAATTCGCTTTATTCATAATAGTAAAAATCCGCGTCAATGTAAATGTGGTAATTTTACGCTGTTCGACTTAAACTACTCGCTTGTTATACTAATAAAGTATGTTCAATACTTACATTTTTCTAAAGAAAGACAAACTGCCTTCTAAGTAGGTATTTAAGAAAATTAAACGTATTTTGGATAAAGATGATATTTTACGCGTCGGAGGTAGACTGGTCAAGTCAGATCTGTCATACGATAAAAAAACACCCCATGATTTTACCGCGAAATCACCGCTTAACGACGCTCATTATTGAACATTTTCACAAAACATATTTACACCCTGGCGCGCAGACTCTCAATTACTTATTAGCGCAAACGTTCTGGGTTCTATCGCCAAAGCGTGTCATGAATAAAGTAATTTCTGTTTGTAAAAAGTGCTGGCGCCTAAATCCCAAACCAAGTCAACCTCCAATGGGTGACTTACCTTATTTACGCGTATCGCAGTTTAAACCATTTTCGTGCGTATGTCTGTATTATGCAGGTTACTTTACTACCACTCAAGCTAAAACTCGTGGTGCTAAAACCTTTAAATCCTATGTTTGTTTATTTGTCTGTCTGGCGACTAAAGCCCTACATTTAGAATTAGTTTCCGAGTTATTAACGAAGAGCGCAACGCATTTTTTTATAATTGTTCTCTTCGCTAAAATTCAGTTTGGAATATCTACTATCCCGCTGGTAACATAATCCACAACAAATTCACTAGTGTGCCGCTAAGAACGCTTCCGAACCCGCAACACAGTCCACTGTCGAAGAAAGTAGTTGGTAAGTGCATTTTCAACTTACGTTTCTTTATCGCTCAATTCCGCTTTTCAATACCCATATTAAACGATTTTATTTGATTGATAGTATTTAAAATAGAGATAACGAAGGCAACAATATTTTCACAATTAAATATATCTATATTACTATTAAAATTTGAATAATTTGTAGGTTTCGGCTGAGACCAGAACTTTCTTGTTAGATCTGACTTATATAGTTGGTCTTGCAAGATTCCATTTTCATTCTGAGATAGTTTAAATTGATTTGATTTCCTTGTGTTGTTTAAAAGTTGGGTCAGGTGAAATAGGTCTATTCCTATATTTTTAATATAAAACAATTAATTTAAATGATTGTGGATACAATCAATTAGTGAATATACCTATAAATCACTCAAACTCAAAAGAATACAAGCACAATCTATTCATCGATTTCGAGAATTAGCAACGAGCCTAAACCTTGAATTTACTCGTTGTGCATGATACCACCTAGATCAGCATCGACTTTTGGGAATCCAGAATTTTTTGGCCACGACTGTACATACTAAAATTGCCCTTTTCTTTATAAATTTGCGAAAAAACTAAAAAACAAATTCATAGTATAAAACTTAGCTGTCTTACCAACTAGATCATATCCATGAGTGGTTATGTGTTCCTGCTTAACACTTGTATTATTATCTATTGTGTCCGCCTATCTGCGCGGTCCGTTGAAATTTAATTAAGTAAAGTATAATTGTAGATAATATTTAATCTCTAGTTAGGTATTGGTGACACTACCGGAAGTAGAGTCGTTAAAGTGCGAAATTATATAAATGTTAGGAAACGGAATCAAACCTTACAATTTTCTTAATGAAACTGTTAACTTATAATTTATTGATAAAAAAAGACAGAAAAAGCCTAAGCAAACCTGATCAAACCCAAAAAAACTAGTCTGTGCAGGTTTGCTCAGATTTGTTTGAGTTTGCTTAGAATTTTCCTTAGTTTATGAACATTTTCTAAATTAACAGAGTTCAAAATTCAATTTGAATTTTGAAAAATTGGATTTTTAAAAGTCCCTACGGTTTTTAGTACTTTAACGAACATTAACGCGTTAATGTTGACATTACCAAGGTAAAGTCCAAAATTATTTTTGTCGCTCTCTAACTAATTGAGTTCGTTAAAGTTGTCCGCAAGCCGTTAATGCTGGCATTGCTGGCATCAGTATATCGGAATCCAACTCGCATGTGCCATGTTAAACAAAAATTTTACATTAAGAGATGCCAACTTATGTTTATAAATAAAAAAACTGCGATATGAACGGTGTATAAACACCGTTCATGAGTGGTTATGCGTCGCTGCTTAACACTTGCATTATTATGTGAATAAACACATACCTCTACTGGTAGTTTAATATTGACTGGGTTTTCTAACTGAACTATTTCGCCTTGCTGGGAACATATCGCCACAATATTTTCACCAGTCAAATTAAGTTGCACTGAATTAATTCCACTAAAGAGTTTCTTAAGCTGTGACTGAATTATTTGTTCTTTGGTAGACTGGCCAATAATTTCTAATAAATCATCATCATTTAGAAAGAGAAATCGTGGAAATACTTCCCTTTTTTCCTAAAAGTATATTGATTAACCAATAGACCTAAAGACATTAACTGCATTACTTGCTTGTAAAAAACTATTTAAACTATGTTGACACCGAGCCAGTTGATCCAAAATATTTTGTGAGGTTGATTTTAAGTTAGAGTATTTACAAAGTTCAGTAACTCTTGTATTATTTTCAATGTAGGACATAATTTTCCGAAATTGTGTATCTAACCTATTAAATTTAACTTTCTCTTGGGGTATTGTTCCGCCTTCGAATATAGGTTCTAGATAAAGCCACCTAAAATCAAGCCAGTTTTTAGTAACATTAATATTATTGCCTTACGGATACATATACATACTTTTTTTGAATTTGTGCCAACAGACTTATATATTCGTTTAATGTTTCCAACTTTTTCTCCCAATCGTTCGTAGTTTCCAAGAAACCATTCAAACTGGTGGAATTTCTAAGAGATTGCAGTAAAATTTGATGATCTCCTATCTAAAAATATAATATAAATAATAATAATAATCAATATGTCTATATAATTCTACCCTAAAATATACCAATATAGTCCGGACATTCTTAAAGCAAGACCCACTGTAACACCTGTTTATATTAAATTAGCAGCACCTGGTGGTGAGACTCGTCTGTGAGCTTACGCGACGAAAAGTAAGATTACAAATAAATAATATGTTACTCCTTTGAATAGGTGCCTTTGGATGTCAATATAAACCACACAAAAACTTAGCTATGTGCGACTTCATCTTTAGGTTCCTAGACGAGAACCAATTTTCGGTTGTATATATACAAATAATTAAATAACTAAATGGTTAACGCCCAGTGTGAAAATTGGTACCTCGTAAGACCTGTCCGGACCAACTGCACCAAACCGCGCAAAGCCGCGCCGAGCGTTTTATTTTGACGGTAAACCGCACCGATCTGTACCACTTCGAACATCAGCGAACACGATCCAACTCCTGTCGGTACATCAAAAAAAAGCGCTCATGACGGCTTTATAAGCTTTATTCTGAGTTTGCTGACAAACAAACAATGTATGTACGATTTTTGTAAATAATTGAAAAATATTTTAATGGCAATTTTTGCCCTTGTACTATTTTATAAGTAAAAATAAGTTTAGTTATAGGTTTTATAAGAATTAATTTTTTTTTTCGTTATATCATATCAATTTAATGTTTGTACAATTTTATGAGTAAAAATGAAACTTCAAAGGATTTATTTACCTTTATATAAGTATCTTTTAATACTTCATTTAATGCTCTACAAACGTCAATACCAATCGTTGATATTTACTGCTTGGATACTTTAAAGAGATACATTAAACGTCTACAGGAATCTCCTGTGAGTAGTGGAAGTTAATCCTGTCGAGTTCTCCGCATGCGCAGTAGGGTCAACCTTGAGCGCACACGTTTGATATTGTTATTTGACCTTGAACGGGAGTTTGACCTTGAACAAGATCGTGACCTTGGTTGAGAGTATGATCTTAAACAATAACTTGGCCTTGAACGCGAGCGGCCGTTTTTTTGTTTGCTGATGATCAAGTGTACTAGCTTGTTTCAAAGTTACATTTGTGATGCATATTTTCAAGGTCGTCGGATGTATTCCTCCCACCCTAAGTAAATACTTGGCCTTGGTTCGGGAATAGATTTTATAGTCACACATACATTATATGCGTTAATTGCTGCCTTGACATATACAAATATTGTGTTTGTGGTGTGTTCTACAAATGTTTATTCAAGGTACTTGACAGTAATTGTTTTCTATCACATTTTAAATCATGAGCATTTCAAAGCAGACCTTAGCCGAAATTAACAAAATGATAAACCGAGATGTTGAATTTCTGGAACGTAGAAAATTCTCTACATTAACGGTGAGCAATATTCATATGATAAAAAAAATTACTCTGACCGCACGTTTTGGAAAAGCTATTGTCTTTACGTTGTTTGATCCAACACTTAATGTAATATTTGAAACATTTTTACCATCACGCGTAGCAGAAATTCTGACACAGGATACAATTGAAATAATGAATAAGTCCGGTGATCAGTACACCGTAACTTATTTGGGACAAAGCTCACATGTATTCTCTGGAGGTATACTAGAGCATTATTAAAATTTGGTTGTTTGTAATATATTGTTGGTTAGGCTATCTAACTGTTGTTTAAAAATGTGATAAAATAATTCTTGTTAAGTATATATCGAAAAACACACACACAAACACTCACATGTCCATTATTTTCTATTTAAGATGTCTGACTGCCCTACTGTCATTGAAAATCAAAATATCTATATTAATTGGTTATTATCAAGTGAATTAAGAGAACTGGCTGAAATTATACTACACTTTGCAAATTATGGTAAATCCGATGTGGATTTTAGTGAAAGTCAGTATAAGAAGTATATGAAAGGCGCTATAAATTTCACGGCTGGAGCACAAATCTTCGAGAAATACCTATATGGGACCGCTGATCTGGACAAATTTTGTACTGAAATGATTAATGAAGAATTAGGAAGCTATCTATTCAATATGCCTCATTTATCCGATGAATTAGCCACAAAATATGGTTTGGCTCCCGCAAATTACACCACCCTTATTGATGACCTAGGAAGTGAAGCAGTCAACACCAATGAAGTTGATAGTGAATCGTGAACTACTGTTAGCGCTGACAAAATGAAATATGTTCAAGAAGATGAAGAAAAATTTTAATTCACTGTATAATGTAATAACATAATGGGTTTAATAAATGATTATGTACCTAATTAATTGTTTTATTTTTCATAAATAGGCAACCTTTACAAAAATCACTTTAGTTTAAGTTAAAAATGGGTCGTGTTAATAACACAATTGCTAAATTTGCGGCTCAAAAATTTAATGGACAAAATCAAATTGTTCTTCGTGGAAAACCAGGAGTTGGATTTAGATTGACCGATCATGGTCAATATGATATACAATGGAAATCTCTAATTGTGGCATCGCTAAAGAATTCTGGTGATGTTGTTAATTTGGGACATGTTTAATCATGAACAAGCTATTGCGCATCTGAATAAGGGGTCGATTAACCACGTATAGAGAAAGAAAAAAAGTTTATTCTGTGTTCCATGACCTCGATTTTACATCGAATATGAGAGTGGAGGGGATTTGAAGGTCGTCTAACAGATACAAATACAGGTTCAAAAATTTATTGTTTCAGTCTGTATACAGTACTCTCAGAACACTATACAGTAATTTCCTCAAAATGCAATCATGAAAAGGTGAAAGTCAATTTGTAGTTGTACATCCGCTTTCCGTAAACGATCGTCAGATATGTGCCAGTAGTGAATTGCTCGTGGGACAAATGGGTTTCTGTGAATGGTGTCAAAATGAGCACAGAAAGAAGCAGGAACAACAATTATTATCATTATCATCGCATGCCACCCAACCCGCTCAAACCCCAATCATCTTAAGCGAAGGAGGAGATTTGTTAGAGCAGCAGTGGCAGCAAAATTCCCAATCAAACTCTTTTACGGAAGAAGCAGTCAACGGGGCTGTTTCATCGTCGCCGTCGTCGTTACCGTCAGGGTGGTCACCAGGTAGAACGTCATCGCTACCGGATGACCCATTTGACCCTCCTGATGAAGAGTATATGCGCGAAATAAGTGGTAAAGATGAAGGTGATTGTGAAGCAGAACAAGGTTTTCGAGCCATTTGTTTAAGAAGAAGCGAACTTATACAATTTGAATATTGTCCATAAATGTAATTTCATATATATTTGTTAGTTTGTTTATGAAATAATAAAAATCTATCTGTACTAAACATGTTTATTATTTACCATACATTTGAATTAACAAATCGCTCATGATATATATTATTCCTGTGGTTCCGTTCTAAAAATCTTGCTAGACTCGCTTCCATTTTTCCAATTCTCTTTTGAAAACGGTATCTATCGAGTATTAGTAGTTGAAAGTTACTTTGGCGGGCTTGTCTATATGCAAAACACCGAACAGATATACGGTGAATAGTATTTTTTCTTCATAAAATCTTACTTGCTTCATGGTTATTGTAGAAATGAATTTTTATTAGTTATGTTATTTATATATAAACTGAACATAAAGAGAGAGTAAATTAGCTTTAGTTTAAAATGGGTCGTGTAAACAACACAATTATAAATTTGGTCGGCACAAAACTCTTGTTTGTAACAGAGTGTCACGAGGATTGTCTGGAATCGGATTTAAGCTTACTTCAAATGGACATTTTGATATAGAGAAAATCATTAAGGAATTTTGTCCTAACGATAAATGATAATGATGCTGCTACCAAAGAATATGTCCTTATGGAAGTTCATCAGCTTGGTTCACAGATAAATTCCATACTTAGTAATGTGCTAGGACCAGTTTTTCAAAAAGTGTTTGCCGATGATGATGCCAAAATTACCTACTTTAAGGAAAAACTTTATCAAATTCACTCACATGCTGCTCTGTACACCACAAGGAAGATAAAGGATCAAAAAAATACAAAAACGAACTCAACCTAGATACTGTTTTATCTAAACACATAATTTTACTGTTACAAGTAATAAATTAAAAATAAACAAATTTCTATGAAAAACAATGTTTATTATTATTTATAATGTAGCATACATACATAACGTAAAAACTGTTTGATAATATTTATGCAATGTCTGATTTGTCAATTCAAGAATTAAATTGACTTGGGAAACCTAACCATTTTACCAACAATTGATCGTTTTGATTTTTCTTGCGTTTTCTAAAAATTTTCTCAACTAAATAAACACTAGGGCTAGCTGACTTTTGCAGTTCTGCTTCATAAAAACATCCTTTAATAGGCTGACCTTCTAATGATTGTAGCAAGTATGTAGGTGGATTTGTAATATTAAATCTCGCTATTTCAAACAGTTCTGTAGACCATGAAGGCGTATATCCTTTGTCAAATACACCTTTGTATTTGCTAATGCGGACAATGTCGCCCAAATGATTTTTTTTTCTTCGGAGCAATTTTAAAATATTCATATGCTTTAATTGGGATATCCTCTTTCACACTGTTGGGCTACATTCCAATGGTGCAATGTTTAGTATTATTATAGGTCTTCGTCATAGCTGGTAATATTTGTAACCATCTGTATGAACCTCTAGCAGAGAATTATTTATATAACTTATTTTCAAAGTTCTTATATCACGCTCAACAATTGTCGCTCTTTTCGTGCTACATGTGGGATAATGGTTTATATTATATTTTTTCATGAGTGTTTGAAAGATGCTATTATAAAATTCCTTTCCTTGATCACTCTTGTTTGGTGCATATGATGCTTCTTCAATGATGCTTTCCATCGTATTCGTAACTGCAACATTAGTCTGCTTTGGTGTACACGAATTTGGAATAACAGTTTATCCATACAACAATGTAACGATAACCCTCATTATCAGTAGCATATTGCTGCGTTTCAGCCAGATCAATTTGCCACAAATCTCTATTTCCTTTTTTGACTCTACGTCTTCTAACAATTTTTTTTCTAGCTGTCCTATCTGTTTCGTTTACAACTTTAATTTTTTCTTGGCTAGGATCCATATTATAAGGTTGCTCGTCTTATCATACACTGATGATGGCCACTAATTGCAAAACTTAATATATTATTCCTTCCTCTCGAAGCTTCCATAATTGACATAATCTCATTATCATGTCCGGTATGTCCAGCTACTTTTGAACTCCACAATAATCGTATTCTATCCCCTAACTCCTTAGGTTTATTCCAACAAACATATTCAGTTGATTTCTAAGATAGATATTTTTTACACCACCACCTAATTTAGTCCCCATAATTAGGGGTTTTATGATTTGTAAATATTTATTAAAATTTGGAGAGTACTATCTTGTTGAGCAAATAACAGGCAGCTTCAGAGCATACTTATGGAAAATGAACCTAAGCGACACAAACAGGTGCAAATATTGCAGCGATGAGGACACCGGGGAACACAAGCTCTTTAAGTGTAAAAGATGGGACGCGGAAAGGGCAACTAGAGGAATCCCTGGGGGTGGTTTTTAGCAAGGAAAGTATGATCCCTGAAATGCTGGCATGCTGGGACCACACAAGAACTACTGGTCGGGTATCTTTAGAAGATTCTTTTACCTCCAAAAAAACTTCTACCCTCGAGAATCACTTCTTGTGAGTATGGGTGTGGCAGCTGGACTCTCACTTTACTTCAACTAGTCTTGGGCGAGGTCCCTTCTCTTCTTCCCCTTTTCTGCCTCCCTTAACAAACTCTTATTTTTTTTCCGACCCCGATGCTGTTAGGGTTTCGAGGGCTAGGGGTCTCTATTATCAAAAAAAAACTATCGCTAAGTTTTAGACCGTGACGATGGTGTGCGTGACTCCGGGAGATAAAGAGTCTTGAACTAGGGCTAAAGGGTATAGGCTATTGCAATGCTTCAGTGTAGTAAGGGCGCACTGCTATACTCGACTGCTATTTCGTCCCTACTCGTGGAAAAAGTATGGATGACATTAATAAAGATAAAAATGACATGAATGCGGAAGTGGAGAAAGAGAAACTACAGGATATAAATAGCCAGACTCTGAAGGCAATCTAACACAACCTCAAGAAAAACCCGTTCCAGAGAAGAAGCTCAATACCAAGATCACCTCCCCCAACAAGAAGTAGTTTTTTCAGTCTCGATACAAGAGACAAACTAGATAACATCAAGGTAGCTAAAAGGAAAATGTCGGATGAAGGAGGAAACGAACGGGAAGAACACGAAATATAAACCATAATGATGCCGTCGAAGAACTGAGAAAAACAATAAAAAGTGTGCAGAACACAAAAACTAAAAAATGCTCGCCAATCTTTTTTGCACACCCTATGTAACAAAACAGTGTTAAACAAGTAGTACGAGACAACAATTAATTACAATTTGTAATTGTCGTATTTAAAAATATTGTATTAAATACTTGTTATTTTAAAGGGCTAAGATATCTGACAACAAGCCATTGGCTAGCACAATGTTGCGTGGCAGTACTTAAAAGCGGGGTTTATTAATTTTATTATAGTTCATTAATGCCACATGGCAATAAACGATGTACTTACCAAATAAATGTACACTCTTTAACATTACTGGTGTGGGCCACTAAACAGATCCAATTTGGCGCCACTTACAGTATTAAAAACTTATGAAATAACCCACTGTCCAATAATTAAAGTTCCTGCAAGTACAGTTAAAAAATGTACCAAATAAAACAACATTAAAAAGTAAACTGGATGTTTAATTTAAAAAGGTAACGTTGGATATGAATTCTTGTAGAAAAAAAAAAGAAAATGGTAACTTTAGTAGCTAGGGATTGCAACACCTTCACAGGGCTAGAATTTTCTCTTAAAACAGTTTTTACTATAAAAAAAATGTGGCTATTTAAAAACATTCGACTTTTCTTAGTGGTCCTAAAATTAGGTACTGAGCTTTATGTTTTTTATGGAGCGCACTCCTTCACTAAACTACTTCATGGGGTGTAAGCAGGGACACACATCCAAGGTCTTTCCAAACTTTCACAAAGTCAAGCACGCCAAACAAAATCAGCACCGTAACTTGTTCTAAAACAAAATACCGTCCAGAGATGCATTGGGTTTATCAATCACATGAACAATCCATACTGGTTAGATAATTAACCAGGAGGTAATTAAACCATATGGTAATATAACGGGGTTGGGTTTTCCCTTTAGAGTCCCTAACAAAGAATCATCTCTGAAAATACTAGGGATGAAACTGGATTTTAATTTCTATAAGAAAAATAGGCCTGTTAGTTGCCCAGCCTTGTCAAAGTTAAAATGCCAACAGGAAACGACGGTGGACAAATGACAAGTCAAAAGACACCAAGGACAGCTAAGACAGTGTAATCGATATTTCTACCTAGAGTTCATGCTCTCGTGAACTCAGACGACTGACCCGGATCACTCGAAAATAATCTCATTACATCAAATGTTAAACTCGAAATCACTAAGTTGAGTTCATAGTCTCGCGATTAGTATAATAATATAATATAATAATATAATAATATTATAATATTATAATAGTATAATAGTATAATAATATAATAGTATAATACTATAATAATGTAATAGTATAATAGTATGATAGTATCATAGTATAATAGCATTGTAATAAAACTATCTGGGAATGATGGACTAACAACATCGACATCTCTGATCAAACTCTAAAACCATAAACCAGTAAACCCACCCAAATATCGCAAGGGCGACCGGCTCAATCCAGATGGTATCCCTGGCAGGCCCGAAATCGATGGATGCGAAAATTGTCTAGTCCTTTCTGGTCTCTGGTACAACGTAAATAAGAGGTAAAAACGATTTTTTCCAACTCATGCCTTTTACCTTAGAGTATCTGGAAAATCATATTGTAGCAAACCTCTAAAAATTGACATTTGCTTTGGCAAACAAATACGTTCAAGATACCTATATGCAAATGAAAATGTGATAATGTACAATGAAAACGAGATAATGAATTCGGTGATTATTTCCCTTGACTAGCCAGAAATCATGCGCAACGGAGATCCGACGCAGGTTTTTCTGCCTTTTCTTTAATAATTTGTAGTACAATATAAGAATTGGACAACTAACTTTTTTACTGTCAATAAGTGCTTAGGCTTTACTCTAAATTTGGTAAGAAAAAATATTTAAAATATGCAGTGTTGTCGTCGACAAAAAAAATTAAGCAATTTTGTCGCAAAACCGAACTGGACCACCTAAAGATTTAGTTGCCGAGGCAACAAAAACCGAATTAAATTTTGTGTTATAAGAATTTTTATCCCTGTCCCAGTAAAAATAACAAATCTAAAATAAAACTTTTCATTTGCCCCATGCACTTTTTTCTCTGATTTGCCCGTACTACAGTCACTAACCATTAAAAATTGAGTAATAAAATACATAATACCGGCCCAGATCCAGCAAGACTGTCTGAAGATTTTCCTGCTTTTAACAACCGCTTTGTGTTTTAAATTAGATTTTGCGAAATTTTAATGGAGAGGTGTAGGAAATTTTTAGATATCTCGTTGTTACGATTGCAACATATTGACATTTGATATTCTCTTCTATCCTGCAGGTTTGTTCAATGAAAGAACTTTGCAAGGAAGTGTATTAACTGTGATGGAAATTACACTGGTCAACAAATTTCGACTTGTTTTCTCGCTCAAGCTCCTGGTAGATTTTTTGACCGCTGATTGTGAATCTGGCGGTAAAATCTTGGTCAAGTTTTTGAGAAAAATAAAGAAGAATAGGCAAAAAACAGCTTTTTGGCACCCTTTGATCCCTTCCGAATAGTACGTGCTACAGAGATCTGCGCTGCCCAAATTGAAGGGCAAGACTCCTAGTTTCTAATACAAATGCCAAAACTCTTGAGCAGAATTTTTCAATAAAATGCGTAACGCAAGATTGTATACTAGTATATATATATATATATATATATATATATATATATATATATATATATATATATATATATATATATATATATATATATACAACACCCTATCATTTTTGCTTCCGAAAGGGGTCTAATCCCTATCATTTCTGCTACCGCTGCAAACTTGCTGCCGTATATCGGACGCAAGATTAACTTAGGCGTTTTTCTCGAACATGGCTATAAATTTTAAGTCCCACATTGTCGCAATGGCTGGTCCACAGTACCATACCTTCCGTAAAGAAATTGTTCTTTGACAGTTTAAAGCATAAACTATTGGCGGGGAATAATAGCGGTACGAAATGGAAGTAAAAATGATCGAAAAATAAATGAAGACGAATAAATTTTAGTTGTAAAAATTTCCGATAGAGGCGCAAAATTATACATGCGTATATTAAAAGTTTTACTGGTCGGTGGATTTTGCTACCAGAAACTTGGCAACGCTAAAGTATGATAAAATTGTATTTAAATATTAGTTCTATAATTATGAAGTGTCCGTGACGCAGTGAACAGCATTTTCGCTAAGTGGTGTGCTTTTTAACCGTCTTCTCAAGAGGAGGTTATCAATTATTCGGCCCGCATGTGAGATTCTTTATATGTTCACGCATAATTCTTCAACGGACTTCTTCAACTTGGTTGAGTTTTTCCGAATGGTCTCGTTTTAAGTTTTTTTTTGCTGAAGTTATGTGTTTTTTTTTCATTAAAAAAAATATACAGCATGTCTTCGAAATGGAAAAAAAATTATTATTGATTTTACGAAAAAAGTGCCTGTTTATAAAAAGTTCCGCATCGTCAGAAAATAGCATTGCTATTCAAAAATTTGATCTAGTACATACAGGGTGGCTCAAAAATAAAAAAGTCCTGATCTACGTGAAGCTAAGAAGACAAAATCGTTATTTCAAGGTAAACTGCCACTGCAAATGTACAATTCAATAATATGTTTTTTCATTAAAAAAATATACAGTATGTCTTCAAAATGGAAAAAATTTTGTTATTGATTTTACGAAAAAAGTGTCTGATTATAAAAAGTTCTGCATCGTAAAAAAACCGCATTGCCATTCAAAAATTTGATACGTACAGGGTGGCTCAAAAATGACAGTCATAATCCACGTGAAGCTAAAAAGACAAAATCGTTATTTAAAGGAAAACTGCCACTACAAATGTACAATTCAATAATGTGTTTTTTTCATTAAAAAAATATACAGCATGTCTTCGAAATGGAAAAAATTATTATTGATTTTACGAAAAAAGTGTCTGTTTATAAAAGGTTCTGCATCGTGAGAAAATACCCATTGCCATTCAAAAATTTCATCTAGTACATACAGGGTGGCTCAAAAATAAAAAAGTCCTGATCCACATGAAGCTGAGAAGACAAAATCGTTACTTAAAGGTAAACTGCCACTGCAAATGTACAATTGAATAATATGTTTTTTCATTAAAAAAATATACAGTACGTCTTCAAAATGAAAAAAAAATTTATTATTGATTTTACGAACAAAGTGTCTGATTATAAAAAGTTCTGCATCGTAAAAAACAGCATTGCCATTCAAAAATTTGACGTAGTAGGTACGTACAGGGTGGCTCAAAAATGAAATATTCATAATCCAAGTGAAGCTAAAAAGACAAAATCGTGATTTAAAGGAAAACTGCCACTGCAAATGTACAATTCAATAATATTTTTTTCATTAAAAATTGTACAGCATGTCTTCAAAATGGAAAAAAAATATTATTTATTTTACGAAAGAAGTGTCTGTTTATAAAAAGTTCTGCATCGTAAAAAAACAGCATTGCGATTCAAAAATTTGATCTAGTATGTACAGGGTGGCTCAAAAATGACAGTCATAATCCACGTGAAGCTAAAAAGACAAAATCATTATTTAAAGGAAAACTGCCACTGCATATGTACAATTCAATAATATGGTTTTTTCTCCTTAAAAAAATATACAGCATGTCTTCGAAATGGAAAAAAAATATTATTGATTTTACGAAAAAAGTGTCTCTTCGTAAAAAATTCTGCATCGTTAGAAAATAGCATTGCTATTCAAAAATTTGATCTCGTATAAACAGGGTGACCCAAAAATAAAAAGTCCTAATCCATGTGAAGTTAAGAAGACAAAATCGTTATTTAAAGGTAAACTGCCACTGCAAATATACAATTCAATAATATGTTTTTTCATTAAAAAAATATACAGTATGTCTTCAAAATGGAAAAAATTTTGTTATTGATTTTACGAAAAAAGTGTCTGATTATAAAAAGTTCTGCATCGTAAAAAAACAGCATTGCCATTCAAAAATTTGATACGTACAGGGTGGCTCAAAAATGACAGTCATAATCCACGTGAAGCTAAAAAGACAAAATCGTTATTTAAAGGAAAACTGCCCCTACAAATGTACAATTCAATAATGTGTTTTTTTTTCATTAAAAAAATATACAGCATGTCTTCGAAATGGAAAAAAATTATTATTGATTTTACGAAAAAAGTGTCTGTTTATAAAAGGCTCTGCATCGTGAGAAAATACCCATTGCCATTCAAAAATTTCATCTAGTACATACAGGGTGGCTCAAAAATAAAAAAGTCCTGATCCACATGAAGCTAAGAAGACAAAATCGTTACTTAAAGGTAAACTGCCACCGCAAATGTACAATTCAATAATATGTTTTTTCATTAAAAAAATATACAGTACCTCTTCAAAATGGAAAAAATTTTATTATTGATTTTACGAAAAAAGCGTCTGATTATAAAAAGTTCTGCATCGTAAGAAACAGCATTGCCATTCAAAAATTTGATCTAGTAGGTACGTACAGGGTGGCTCAAAAATGAAATATTCATAATCCAAGTGAAGCTAAAAAGACAAAATCGAGATTTAAAGGAAAACTGCCACTGCAAATGTACAATTCAATAATATTTTTTTCATTAAAAAATGTACAGCATGTCTTCAAAATGGAAAAAAAATATTTATTTTACGAAAGAAGTGTCTGTTTATAAAAAGTTCTGCATAGTAAAAAAAACAGCATTGCGATTCAAAAATTTGATCTAGTATGTACAGGGTGGCTCAAAAATGACAGTCATAATCCACGTGAAGCTAAAAAGACAAAATCATTATTTAAAGGAAAACTGCCACTGCATATGTACAATTCAATAATATGTTTTTTTCTCCTTAAAAAATATACAGCATGTCTTCGAAATGGAAAAAAAATATTATTGATTTTACGAAAAAAGTGTCTCTTTATAAAAAATTCTGCATCGTTAGAAAATAGCATTGCTATTCAAAAATTTGATCTCGTATAAACAGGGTGACCCAAAAATAAAAAGTCCTAATCCATGTGAAGTTAAGAAGACAAAATCGTTATTTAAAGGTAAACTGCCACTGCAAATGTACAATTCAATAATATGTATTTTTCATTCAAAAAATATACAGCATGTCTACGAAAAGGACAAATTTTTATTATTGATTTTACGAAAAAAGTTTCTGATTATAAAAAGTTCTGCATCGTAAAAAAATAGCATTGCCATTCAAAAATTTGATCTAGTACGTACAGGGTGGCTCAACAATGAAATATTCATAATCCAAGTGAAGCTAAAAAGACAAAATCGTGATTTAAAGGAAAACTGCCACTGCAAATGTACAATTCAATAATATTTTTTTTCACTAAAAAATATACAGCATCTCTTCGAAATGGAAAAAATGTGTTATTGATTTTAAGAATAAAGTACCTATCTGTTTATAAAAAGTTCTGCATCGTAAAAAACTAGCATTGCCATTCAAAAATTTGATCTAGTACGTACAGGGTGGCTCAAAAAAGAAATAGTCATAATCCAAGTAAAGCTAAAAAGACAAAGTCGTTATTTAAAGGAAAACTGCCACTGCGAATGTACAGGGTGTCCGGATTTCGTTGTATTTGCGGGTTATCTCAGTTATTAGTAGAGATAGAAGGTTGCGGTTTGCACGTCATGGCACTACTTTTTTGTGAAACGAAAAATGCCATAAACAGAATTTTCATAGCTTTCTTTGTTTTCGAGCTACGGGGTGATTTTGAAAATTTTCACTTTTTGAGCACCCCTTGTATCTCGGCTATGCCGCATCATATCAAAATAGTAAAAACTGGCTTTTATGCAGAATGTTACGTAGAATACGATGACGTAGTTAGTTTTTTTCTAAATATTATACTTTTCGAGTAATGGTATAAAGTTGTACTTTTTTAAATGGGACACCCTGTATATTTATACATCGTTACATTCCGCTTATCGAGGGCTTTTTGAAAATATATAATACATGATATTTATTTTTTCATTGGAGCCGTTAAATCACAATTTTAATAAAAATGTCAATATTTTATAGTAGGCCATGAAGTAAAACGTATACCTACACATTACAGAGATTGTTCGCATTAATTTCCGTTATTCTGAACACAATATTTTTTATTCTTCCTGAAGCAATTAAAAGAATAACTGGCCGTGCTTGCAAATTTCTGAATTCCATTTCAGTAGCATTACGCAATGCTTCTATCGTTTGATGCCGGGTATGAAATATTTTATTTTCAAAAAAAGTCGACAACTGACAAATCAGGTGACCTGGGAGGTCATCTTATTGTGCGAATCCAGTGACCAGGAAAGTGATTTTCCAGATAAATTCTTTCCTGGATTCGCACAATAAAATGGCCTCCCAGGTCACCTGATTTGTCAGTTCTCGACTTTTTTTGTGGGGTTATTTGGAAAATAAAATATTTCATACCCGGCATCAAACGATAGAAGCATTGCGTAATGCTACTGAAATGGAATTCAGAAATTTGCAAGCACTTCCAGTTATTCTTTTAATTGCTTCAAGAAGAATAAAAAATGTGACAATATTGTGTTCAGAGTAACGGAAATTAATGCGAACAATCTCTGTAATGTGTAGGTATACGTTTTACTTCATGGTCTACTATGAAATATTGACATTTTTATTAAAATTGTGATTTAACGGCTCCAATGAAAAAATAAATATCATGTATTATATATTTTCAAAAAGCCCCCGATAAGCGGAATGTAACGATGTATAAATATACAGGGTGTCCCATTTAAAAAAGTAAAACTTTATACCATTACTCGAAAAGTATAATGTTTAGAAAAAAACTAACTACGTCATCGTATTCTACGTAACATTCTGCATACAAGCCAGTTTTTACTATTTTGATATGATGCGGCATAGCCGAGATACAAGGGGTGCTCAAAAAGGGAAAATTTTCAAAATCACCCTGTAGCTCGAAAACAAAGAAAGCTATGAAAATTCTGTTTGTGGCATTTTCCGATTCACAAAAAAGTAGCGCCATGACGTGCAAACCGCAACCCTCTATCTCTACTAATAACTGAGATAACCCGCAAATACAACGAAATCCGGACACCCTGTACAATTCGATATGTTTTTTTTCATTAAAAAATATACAGCATGTCTTCTGCATCGTGAGGAAATAGCATTGCTATTCAAGAATTTGATCTTGTATAAACAGGGTGGCTCAAAAATAAAAAAGTCCTAATCCACGTGAAGCTAAGAAGACAAAATCGTTATTTAAAGGTAAACTGCCACTGTAAATGTACAATTCAATAATATGTTTTCTTCATTAAAAAATATACAACATATCTTCGAAATGGAAAATTTTTTATTATTGATTTAACGAAAAAAGTGTATCTTTATAAAAAGTTCTGCATCGTGAGAAAATAGTATTGCTATTCAAAAAGTTGATCTTATACTTACCGGGTGGCTCAAAAATGAAAATGTCATAATCCACGTGAAACGATTTAGCTTTAAAAAATAATAAAGGGGAGGAGGTGAGAGGGGATAAAACCGGAGCGACTGAGAATTTTTTAAAAATGTTGACTAATATGTCATTTTCGGGGGTATTGAGATCAGAATTTTTTTTTCTAGCAGGTGTTAAAAATTACCGTAGGGAGGGGGAGGGGGGCGAATACAAAGGGGCGGCTGGGAATTTGTCCAAAAATGTTAACTAATGGGCCATTTTCGGGATTACTGAGGTCAGGAAATCTGACTTTGTGTAACAGATGCTAAATAAAATTTACGGAGAAGGGAGGGGATAAAAGGGCGGCTGAGAATTTCTCCAAAAATGTTAGCTTAGTATTTTCAGAGTTATTGAGGTCAGTCTAATTTTGTGTAATGGATGTTAAGAATAACGTGGGGGGTGGGGTGATATTAGGGCGCAACTGGGAACTTCTCCAAAAATGTTAACTAATCTGTCATTTACGGGGATATTTAGGTCAGAAATCTAATTTTGTTGAAACCTATATTTAAAAAATTAACTGCGGGGGGATAAAAAGGAGCGACTGAAAAAAATGTTAACTAATTTGTCATTTTCGGGGTTATTACGGTCAAAAAATGTACTTTGGTCTAACATATTTAAAAAAATATAACGAGGGAGAATAAAAACAGGCAACTGATCATTTTTCAAAAAAAGTTATCTGATATATCATTTTCAAGGTTGTTGAGGTCAGCAAATCTAATTTTGTTTAACGAATGTAAACAAAATTAACGGTGGGGCAGAGGGAATAAAAAGGCGCGGGGTTTGGAATTTCTCCAAACTGTTAACTAATTTTGGGGGTTACTGAGAACAGAAAATCCAATTTGGTTGAAACTCATTTTTAAAAAATTAACGCCGGGGGGGGGGGGGGTAAAAAGGAGCAACTGGGAAATTATCTAAAAATGTTAATGTTGTTTTCGGGGATATTGGGGTCAAAATATTTAATTTTGTCTAACATTTAAAAAAACTAACGGGGGGGGGGGGGGGGATAAAAACGAGCGAATGGCAATTTCCCCAAAAATGTTAACTAATAAGTATGTCAATTGAGGTCAGAAAATCTAATTTTGTCTAACGAATGTGAAGAAAATGAACGGCACGGAACGGAATATTTCATAAGTTTTTAACGAAGACTTATTAACTATGACAGGAAAAAACCTGTCAAAACATACCTGATCAACTAGAAGATCCTAATTTAAACCATGCAGTACTAAATCTTAAACCTTCTTAGTGTATCTGAGCGTTAATGTTTAAACACGTGTTTTTCTTTTCAGTTTTTAATAAATCAACCCCGAAGGGGGTATTACAATGGTATTTAAAGTTTGTAATGGAGTAAAATTGTTATACCGTGGAAGAAGTTGCGGGCGAAAGCTAGTTATTAAATAAAACAGCGATGCATGCCTGCATATCTTATTTGAATAGGTATACTGCAATTGCTGCAATACAAAATTACCGTTAAAGTGTCAAAAATCAATGGTGTTGTAAGTGGAGTGTAAAGTAGAAATAGAACAGTTGTACTGTACAGGGTGTAAGTTAGGAACAATGAAATTTTATTTTCTATTAGATACAACAGCCGCGTAAAATTTTCTTTTCTTGTTGGAGCTTTAAAAGTTTTAGTACTTTTAATTTTAAGGCTTTTTTATTACAAAAGAACTATACCATTTTATATTTGTTTCTAAAATATAACAAGTAATCGATTTGGGATATAGTTTGTACTAGCCCATTTTAAAGGTATAATATCAAGAAATAATCGCGCTTTCTTATGGAAATTACCACTTCATTATAACTGGAGGTTATTAATTTTAATTTGACATTTCTACACATCCTAAATTTATCTTTTCTCGGAATATTTTTGCATTTTTAAAAATCATTTCTAATTTTAGTAATTTCAACTTTTTACTTCTCTCGCTAGACAAAAATCACTTCCCGGGATTTTTTCAGATCTTTACGTGTTGAGGTCCCTATATCAGATGGTCTCCCATTTCCGTCGGTTTGTCTGACCGTCTGTCTGTCGGATTGTCTGTTGGAGCGAACGCTTAAAACTGCTTGACCAAAAAGAAAAGGAAAAATTTTGCACATGGACTACTTTTCAACCTGGCTTGGAACAGGCTGTATTTCCGGTGAAATATATACAGAGCACCTTCAAAATTAGTTTCTATTTTTTGTTGCTCAAACTGTATTTTGTAAATATAGTTGACATGTAAATTGCAAAACTTTTTGAAGCTTAAGTTTAACAAAATGATTAAGTTTTATAGACGTTTTAGATACGTTTCCTGTGTAACATTTTCACCTATTTCGATTGATGCGGTTTTTCGAAAAAATAAAACTTAAAAATTTATTTAACAAAAACTACATTTTGGAATTTATTTGTTAAATAAAAAAAACTAGCTCGCCAGTTACTGTGGTCGACATTTTGCATTATCTTTGTAGTGTATTAAAAAGGTTTATTTCGGTTGGTAAATTTAACTGTACTTAACTGTTATTTAAATCGCTCTTTTCTTTATAAGTTGGCGAGAAAAATTAAAAAGAAACTGACAGTATAAAATTTGGTTGTCTTATCTTAACACTTGCCAATTTAAACCCTTAATTATATAAACCTGAGCACTGAGCAATGAGCAAGACCTTAATTGCCAAATTACACCTGTCTTATCAATAGTGATTCCAGCCAAAAAGCATTAAGAAGAAACTTGCTTGTGTCTGTCGACATTAAACATATCTGTTTTAGTTCTATTAGGTGGATAATTTTTGTTGAACGCCTTGTCATATTTTGAGCTAATCTGGTGACTTAACCCAAATAAAATAAACGAAAGTTATAATAAAAATAGGTTTTTATTATAATTCTCAATCTTATTTCCAGGTTCCAGCAAAACAACTCAAAATAAACTTAAATCATGGAATGAGGTAAGGAGAGTCCATGGCTCAAAACTCCTTTTTATAGCGATCTCATATGTAAAGAATGCGGAGAACTCTTGGTAAAAAAGCGCCATTCTGTGATAGCAATGTGTACATGTCAGTGCCATGTCAGTAAATTAAAATAAAAATTGTCAGCCTTGATCTATCACATATATATTAATTATCACTTTTACCAAAAGGAGGGCAAATGTCTGACACCGTTACTGTTATGAATAATTGAAATTTGTCGACGGCTAAGAATTCCTAATTTTACATAAAAATAAACTGAAAATAATATTATATTATATAAGCATGGAAAATACTTACAATATTGTTATTCATATTACTATTGTTATCAATCTTTTTATTCTTCAATAAATTTTACAAATTAAGAAATAAGCAGTAAAAATGTTTATAATATTAATATTATTTAAACTTATATTTTCAACTTGCATTTTAGGTTAAAAAAATAAATTATAATTTAAAAATCTAAAAAAACCGCTTTTATGAGTAGCGCACTAAAAAGTTCAAAATAATTATTTTCCTTTTATAGTTACCTAACAGTAAACCGTAAAGTGTTTTTAGTTTTTTAAACTATACCTAATTTATTTTTAACTTTTTAGTGGGCTACTCATAAAAACGTGTTTTTAGTATTTTAAACTATAATTTATCTTTAACTTTTTAGTGCGCTACTCATAAAAGCGTGTTCTTTTAGTTTTTTAGTGAATTAGTTTTGGAACATACACGAGGTCTCAAAAATAAAATTAATTTTTTATTACCGATTTTACAAAAAAAGTACCTATATCTTTATAAAAAGTTCTACATTGTAAAAGAAGCATGGTTATTCAAAAACTTGATGAAGGACAATACAGGGTGGCTCATAAAGCTGAAAGTCCCAATTTTAATTTAAATTTTTAGCCACCCTCTATGCCCTATAAAAATATTTAAACCATGCTCTTTTTTCACAATGTAGAATTTTTTATGAAGATATACTTTTTTTGTAACGGCGATTTTAAAAAATTAATTTTACTTTTGGGACCTCCTGTGTGTTCCAAACATATCATAAAAATAACTCTTGCATGTACATTTGCAGTGGCAGTTTACCTTTAAATAACGATTTTGCCTTTTTAGCTTCACGTGGATTATGACTTTTTCATTTTTGAACCACCCTGTACGTACTGGATGAAATTTCTGAATGGCAATGCTATTTTTTCACGATGCAGAACTTTTTATAAAAATACACTTTTGTCGTAAAATCAATAATACATTTTTTTCCATTTCGAAGACATGCTGTATATTTTTTTAATGAAAAAAACATATTATTAAATTGTACATTTGCAGTGGCAGTGTACCTTTAAATAAAGATTTTGTCTTTTTAGCTTCACGTGGATTATGACTTTTTCATTTTTGAGCCACCCTGTACGTACTGGATCAAATTTCTGAATGGCAATGCTATTTTTTCACGATGCAGAACTTTTTATAAAAATACACAATTTCGTAAAATCAATAATACATTTTTTCCATTTCGAAGACATGCTGTATATTTTTTAATGAAAAAACATATTATTAAATTGTACATTTGCAGTGGCAGTGTAATTTCAAATAAAGATTTTGTCTTTTTAGCTTCACATGGATTATGACTTTTTCATTTTTGAGCCACCCTGTACGTACCTACTGGATCAAATTTCTTAATGGCAGTGCTATTTTTTCACGATGCAGAACTTTTTATAAAAATACACTTTTTTCGTAAAATGAATAACAAAAAATTTTCCATTTCGAATACATACTGTATATATCTTTTAATGAAATGTCCCATTACAATGTTATAAGTCAAGCTAATAAAAGCATGTTAATAAAAGATCGATGGTTTTGTAATAGACTCATAGCACCTTGGTTATCTCATCCTGCTCTTGGCGTAAAGATTTACATGTCTTCATCATATTATGAGGAAACAATTAATTATACCTTTAAGTTATAAACAGCCCAGTCCCTCAAGCTGTTTCTGGTGACAGATTAGTCATACCTATCATTGGTTCAAAAGCGCTGTGTAATCTTTCCCACCTTTCGGACTTTTCAAAATTCTGGCAACAGGGCAGTAGTAAAAATGATAGAGAAGTGTCCAAATATTATACGGCTCGGAAGCAAAATGCGTCGACAAATGTACAAAATTATACGCCGGACGCAAATTTGATTATAATATGAAAGGAGTTGAAAATGCTGCATTATAAAATAAAAGGTATATTTTAGTTTTAAGAGATATTTAAAAGAAAAATTAGGAGCAATACAAAAAAAGGAAAAAAATCGATATACACTTGAAATACAAAGCCTAAAGCCTCTATTTCTAGGGGACGCAAAAATGATGGATTATGAAAGGACGCAGAAATGATGAAAGATGTATATATATATATATATATATATACATACCTAATGCATGATACGAAGCCCAGCACATACTACAGGTGAGGGGCAGCCCACTCTTAAACGGCGACTACGGCTGTATATCTAAGGAATTTATGTTTTAATGTTAAATAAAATGTTCACCTTTGTTAGTATGATAGGTTTATATGAGATACATTTATTTTTAGATATCTAAGTTATTACGAGTCCCGCTAAATGTACGGCTATTAAGAAGCCCAAAAGTATATACCGTATATAACTCCCCGATTTTAAGAAGCCTGCGGCGTTGCCATAGCATTTTTTAACGTTCTAACGATTTTTGCATGTGTTTTAATATGAAATATCTTTAGGATGCCCCAGGATCCATATCTTTGATACACTTCCGATTATACGAAGCCCGCATATTTTATAATTCAAAATATTTGAATATATCCGTTCTTGACGGTCAAATGTACTTGGAATTTTTGGAAAACGACTTACCAGGATTGCTTCAGAATTTACCTCCAAACATCCAGGCACAAAATATGTGGTTACAACAGGATGGAGCCCCAGCCCATTTTTCGCAACAAGTCAGAGCCCTGTTAAATAATGAGTACGAAAATCGCTGGATTGGAAGAGGAGGACCAGTTGGATGGCCTGCGAGGTCGCCCGACCTAACAAAACTTGATTTTTTTCTATGGGGGCATGTAAAAGACCTCGTTTATAGGGAACCTCCAACAACCGAACAAAACATGCGACATAGAATTATTGACGCGTTTGCCACAATTACACCTGCAATGCTCAGAAATGTGGAAAGGGTCTTTCAAGCGAGAATTGGTAAATGCCTTGAACAAGATGGAAGACATTTCGAACATCTTTTAAAATAAAGTGCTTGTTTTTCCATGGCCGCCTAGCTATTTTGTTCATAAAACTTTATTACGAATAGCGACATTTATGATTTTTGATAAATATTTTGAAAACGGTTTGGAATTTGAAATAAATTGCAATTACAAAAAATATTTGTTTTGAAATTCTTCATCAAATGGTAAAATAATATACAGGGTGTTCCATTTAAAAAACTTGAGAAAAATTAGTTTAAAATGTGTCATTTTTAAAATCTTATTGTGGACACCCTTTATGAAGTAGGTAAAAACTATTTAATTCATGGTGTTTCTAGCCCCCTTGTTATAAATCTCACACAATGCCGTGGTAAAAAAATGCTTTTAGATTGTTTTTTTTTATCTTTTTTCCAGGGCTGCAAAACTTTTTTTTTTCAGTTTTTGATTTATTGCTCTTAAAGTACCGAAGCAAATTAAATAAAATTTTAGGCAATTATGAAGGACACTAATACAAACCTAAATATGCAAAAAAACACGGGGTGTCCCATTAAAAAAATACAACTTTATGTTATCACACTTTCTTGGTCCGCCCTGTGTATGCGAAAATATTTTCCTAAAATGCAGCCTGTAATACAGTATAAGTCACCATATGAATGAAATTCCTAACTTAATTCGTGTAGGAGCTATGGAAGCCTGACGCACTATTGCAGGACCCTGTATGTATTATGTTGGTCTACCAAACTTTTCATAGATAAACTTTTTTCCAAAGATGCATATATTAACACCAATGAAACTAAAATTATGATATTTTAATTTATTGTCCTCTAAAAGCCAGGACTCAGCATAGAACTATATTTATTTGAAATTATCATTTTGTGTCCCATTTGATCCTCCTTGTGTCCATAACTAACCTTTTAAATATGTGTCAAATTAGTTTTGGTTTACACCAGCGCCGGAGTGGGGGGGGGGGCAAAAGAGGCGGTCGCCCTGGGCACAATTTCACAGGGGCACAATCAGGCGCTCCATTTTTGTAAACTAAATTTTTGTAATATTTTAGATAATATAAATAATAGCAATATCTGCATTTTCCAAACTTCCTAAATTACATATTATATGTACATCTTTTAGTCTGTTATATAACTAAATAACTTTTGCTAAGGGCGTAGTACACCTGGCGCTCTAATGAAAAAAGTAGGTCTATTTGGCGTTATGATACGATATAAATAATGATTAAAACTCCGTACAATTAAAATTTTTCGAAAATATAATTGCAGCAGGTTAACTCACGGTTCGTCAACAATTATTGTAACCTAAATGGCTAAATAATAATTGCAGAAAACGCAACGGGTTCAATGGAGGGGGCGCTTTATTAAAAAAAAAATTATAGAAAACGAGTAGAAACTGGTATTATTAAAAGCAATAAAATACTTCAACTTTCCAAAGTACAAAGGTGGGTGTCCACTGCCCACTAGAGCGAATCGCCAGTTTCCGTGATTTTTGTTGTTATTATTTTTTAAATATTTACTTGAAAAAAATTTGTTCCATTTCATTCCTTTTTTCTGACTATGTGGTTTGTCAAAAGAAAAAGAATAATTAAGATGAATACGGAGTTTGTCCTCCATTTGATTTTCGAAACACTTTCTATACTTTTTACAGAAGGGGTGTAGTAAAAGGATGTGATGTGAATACACTCAATGGTGAAAAGAGTAAGTACAAGTAAATACAAGTTTGATTGGGTTTGATTGGGTCAATGGTGAAAAGAGTAAGTACAAGTAAATACAAGTTTTATAAAGTATGATTTTAGCGCGTAAGCTATGCTAGAAAACAAGCAACTTGCAGCACGTCTTCTAAAGGGGCAAGTGTTAGAATGGTCTATGTACATGTACTTCTTATATATTTTTTTTTATTTGATGTTCTTTTAAAGAAAAAATATTTTTAGAAAATATTTTAAAATCTGTCAATTTTTACTAAAATGTTACATTAATAAAGCTATTAAACTAATTGTAAATTGATTAACTGCCAAATATTAAGAAAATAAAACGATACCTCAGAGTAAAACAATATACCAATCGTTATAAGCTTGTAAAAATTTTAAAAAATCTTTTTCTGCAATCGTGCGCAAAGTAGGATTTTGCGCTTTCTAAATCGTGCACAAATCATCCAAAATTCCATTCCATTTTCAACGAAGTAGGAAAATATTTTTTTTTTCATGAAACGCAGGACTCCCTGCTTGTTTTGGGTCTGTTTTTTGGGTTAAAAGTAAAGTCTTGGAATTATTATAATATTCATGTCGAAAAAACAAGTTCTTTTACAGGTATAAGTTCTGAAATTGAGAAAAGTATAAAACAATAAAATAAATATTTTAACAAAACGAGCAGCATCTTAAAAATTGTTGGTTAAGAATAAACTGTACTGAATAAAAGATCAAAAACCTTCCCACATTTTCGGCTACAAAATTTTATTTGACTTGTTCTGAAATGTCTTAACCCCAAAAACCTAAATTGACATACATTATAAATTTTCAATTACCCCTTTTTCCTTCCGTTAAAAACACTGTGCTCAAATTAGGTTTTCTTTACATAATTATAGGAAAAAAGCGACCACCATCACAAAACTCGAGGTTTCAGAATTTTAATTCTATTATCAGCTCGTAAGGATGTGGCTTTACAGGATATAGTTTTCACGAAAATTTTGTTGAAATTGGTTTAGGACTGTCGGATGCAGGGAGGTGTCAAATTGATGAGATGACAGACAGACACTAGAATGTCTTAGAATGTCTTATATGCCCTTAAAATCATCGAAAACATGCACTTTAGTTGAAATCAGAAAATCTTCGGAATAAAAAATACCTTCCCAGAAGCTAATAATAATTTATTTATTTTTACCATAAAAATATTTATACATTATTTTATTCAATGCTCTCCATTGGGATCTCGATTGTTGTGAAGTTTTAGACAGCACAATTATAATACGTAGTTAAATTTAAAATTAAATTTAAAAGTTTTCTTTATCGTCGGTAAAATTCTGCAAAACCCTAAAACTGACGATTTGATTTTTCATAATATCGAGAAATAAATTTACCATTTTAGGAACGCTAGACCTCTAAGATGAAGTAGTTGTTTTTCACTGCGACGATTCGTATCGCAGATAAAATCATCAAGTTAAAAATTTTAATTACGAGTCTGTAATTTTTAGTGCATGCAGAGCTGGGATTAACTACTAACTAAGTTACTTGAAAATATCTAAGTTACTTGAATGTAACTTAGTTACTGTAACTTAGTTCCTTTTTTAAATACCTTAACAGTATCTTGTACCTAGTTACTTTTACGAAGTAACTTGTAACTGTTACTTTACAAAAGTAACTTAAGTTACAAAACGTAACTTTAGTTACAAATGTAACTTTAGTTACAAATTTTGTAACTAAAGTTATTTTTTTATATGAAAAACATAATTCAGCATATGCAACACATCTTTTGACATATAATCATAACTTTAATGAATATTTTAAAGTTAGAAATATAGAAAATAAAGGTAAAAACTGTACATCTTAGAACATGGACAGAAGAAATAACAGACTAAAAAAGAAAAACCAAAACTTAAATGACCAACTAGACATAGATAAATCACCATTATTCAACTTATTTTAATAATTTATTTTATTATTCGATAATTTTGTTATAAATATTAACAATAAAATTCACCTAAATAAAATTATATCACTGTAAAATTATGTTACTCAGATAACCAATTTTAAGGACAAAACTATTTAAGAACAATTCTCATTTGTAAGTTTGTTAGCCGCACTTGATGAAGTAGCAGCCCAACGAAACATTCCATGCATTTTTTAAATAAGAAAGTGAAAATCTTACACAGTTTTCTCTACGTATAGAAGAATATTTGTATAATATTGTTTGGCCAACCGGTACACAATTACAGCATGTCACATCCTCTATAGGCCCAATATGTCTCAATATTTCCACTCATGGCGAGTCTTTAAAAAATTGTTACTACTTTGGAAGTAAAAAAGCATTAAAACCTTTTAAATACAAAATAAAAAGTTATAAGCGATAGAAATTTTGTTAAAAAATCCAGCACCTAACTTCGAATGTTGACCGATTTATTTTATAAATACCAATAAACTATTAACATTTTCCCCATACAAGAGAGCATAGTTCGCGTAATAGGACCCTAATGATAAAATAACGGCGGTTTTTTTATAACGCAATCCAAACTCATGGCATTTCTTTCAACTTTTCTCTCTTTCCTCTCTTCATAACCCAACACATGTAGAGAGTTATACGATTATTAAAATTAAAACAAGAAAAGAATATAATAACGGCGATCTAAACAATGTTGCCAGTTTTAGAGGGCTTCTTATAATACGTAAGGCATACTGGGCTGGCTAAAATCGGTGTCATATATTAAGTACATATACTGCTAAAGTCAATCTCCCCCTACTGGCAAGTCGTTTGAACTAAAGGTACATGTTTTGAGATATTGTATCGATTTTATGAAGCCCCACAAAATTTTCGGAAAATCGCGTGGTAGTATATATATGGCATGGTTGTGCTTAATACATGCTAATTTTTTAAGAAGCCCGAATCGGGCTTCCTAAAACCACTGTGGGCTTCCTAGTGTCTGCAGAACATGGCATTTTTGGCTTCTTAAAGGTGGTTTATATGTATATATATATATATATATATATATATATATATATATATATATATATATATATATATATATATATATATATGTATATATATATATATATATATATATATATATATATATATATATATATATATATATATATATATATATATATATATATATATATATATATATTCTCTTTCCGCTGGATCGACCATCAACGGGCATTCGCTTACCAAGTTCCGCAGACTGCGTACTAGAAAAGTAGTTTCCAAGAGTATAAATGTATTCTTGCCATTTTTGATGTTAATTTCTCCAGGTAATCAAAGATGACGAATTGAAAGGGCATAACTTCAAAACTATAAACCCATGCCTGCATGTTTTTATGTTTTGGATCGATATAACTTTTTGCGCTGGAACCAAATCTAGCCACAGAATTTTGCTATATCAGATTTTCGAGATGTTCTAACTTAAAAGTCCCAAAAAGGCAATTTGCGGCCTACTTTCTGATTAAATGAAAATAAAAAAAATTCTCGAATCGATTAACAGCATTATTTAGTAATACTCTGGTCAAGAATTCATATATTTGTATTAAACATCAATTGAAATTCAATAATTTTAGATCTAATTTTTAACACAATTAACATTATCTTTCAATTAATGGGGGTGGGGAGTGCTTAATAATATATTTTTAACCTCTTGCTATAACCAGAAGCGTATTTTCAAACCGCCAATTAACAAACTTCAGCAATATTCATTATATTTAATTTTAAAAATATTTGCCTCAACAAGCCGTCATTTATTCTCAGGGCGAATAGTGACGTAACATTCTAGAATCATAAAGTACTCCAATAAGACCTTTAAAATGATGTATCGCTAGACCCCTCTTTTCAATTATTTTTTTCCAAGATGGCGTCCTGCAGCCATCTTGATTTTTTCGAGAGCCACTTGTGCACCAAACCATAGTATTTTTCTACTAATAATTAGTAATTACCATATGCCAACTTTCAATTTTCTAAATGTAACGGTTCACAAATTAAAAGGGGGAGACATTAAAGAGTCGCACTGCATGTACGTAATAACGTTGCCTAACACTTAGATTATCCACACTTTGCTACACTTACAATACATTATTTGTTTTTGCTAGAACATAATTATGTAAAAAATAGCACGTTTCTAGATCTAATCTCTAGTTAGGTTACCAAAAAAAAAGTGAATTTAAAGTACTTATAATTAATTATGTATTTTGAAAAATATATACTCATGAACCTACCTACCATATTATAGGAGTCGGTTTCTTTAACAATTTAACAAGTAACAAATTTACAACAACTCTTTCACACGCTTTTGAAGAGCTGGATTTGAAGAGAGATATTGTAAATATCTTTTAGTCAGTAAATTAAAATAATCGCGAATTAAGTCATACGCACACAACGAGACAATCTCGTTATGTATATAACATAAAAGCCATCACAATAGTTTTTGATAAGTATTGTTTCTTAATCATTATTAATTTGATGGCAGGCATATGGTAAAATTATATTCTAACTTTTCTGGATTTTCTGAAGCTATATTTGAAATTTCATTTAAACCGTAAGTCATTTTTTATAAATAGGTCACCGATTGATTGCCCTCATTACTTGTATTTTATAATGAAAATAAATTATAATTTTTAAAATTGGTCATAACGTTAACTATTCAAGAATCATAAATGTTAATTTTATTTATATAAATTAAATTAAAATTTTAAATAAAATCTAACTTTCTACCTTCGTTAAATTTATTAGTACGATCTCTGGGTTTTTTCTCCACGTAGTTATATTTTAATAAATATTGTGGTAAATTTGGGAAAATAGAGGGAATCTTGTTTAGGCCTAGCTTTTGAGGCAATTTTTTATAATGTTCCGTGTTCCGTTTGGCAACAGATATTTTCTGCAAATCATAAGCAGGAGACAACAGAATGTTAAGAGGGTGTGTAATATAGATATAATATAGATTATATAGATATAGCATAGTTATTAGAAAAGTGTAAATAACTAAGATACATACTGTATATATAAGTTACTGATTAGTTGTGTTACACGTGTGTGTGTGTATATTGTAAATAGGTTAATTGAGACAACTTTCATTATAAGTTTTGCATAAGTGATGACTAAGTAAACAATAATGATTGGGTATGGCTGCTTATGTGGACCTTACAGAAAGTGTGGACAGAATGGGTTAAGACAATAAAGACGATTGATGTTTAAATCGAAAGAATGATGTTTCCTTTACCAACGACTTAGCCCTAAGTAGAGTAGAAACCTTCATTCTGAGTCTCCTCCTCCACTATGACGTCACATGACCTTGGCCTTGAAAGCAAAAATTACAGGTGTTCTTTTGTGACGTCATATTTGGCCTTGAACGCGAAAAATTTTTTATTTGCTGATGAACAGGTGTACGACGCTTGTTATACAAGTGTTCTTTTCTGACGTCATATTTGGCCTTGAACAAAAACTTGGCCTTGAACGCGAGCAGCTGTGTGAGCCTGGCAGGCGTTATTTCAAGGTCTGACGTCATGTATTCTTGAATGGTGCCTATATAAGTGACTGGGGGGGAGTATGCATTATCATTATTGAGTAAGGCGTACAAATTCGAAAGCAACATGCATTATGTGTGTGAAAATTGTGATAAAACATTTTCTCGTAGTTATAATATGATACGACATAAAAAAATCTTGTCCGACAATATTCAATAGTGTGGGAAATGGTGGAAAGCGCCGTGGATTGGATAACTCAGCATCAACGTCAAATATGATGACTTGTGGACCATGTATGTTACAGTACCCGCAAATCAGATGTCTGCACATCAGAGAACATTACAGCATATGAATAATTCTTGTCCGCCTATGTCTGAGTGCATTCAAATTGTGGAATGTGGTTTTAAGAGTCGAGTCGTGCCAAACCGCATTTCCAGTACTGGTGAACACATAGAGTACTCATTGTTTTTTGATGAAATAAGACAAAAAGTGTTAAATTTAATAAGTGATAAAATAAAGACACATAAAACCTTAAAAATAAACATGGTCGTTTTTGGTAGATACCTACTACCATCACAGGACGTATATAGTGAAAAGTCATTTAATACAGCAAATGTGGTTGTATGTTTAGGCAGCGATTTGGATGCTATTTATGATGTTCTTGTGGAAGCGATGAAGGTGCAATCAAATGATTTCCTGGAGAAAGATTCAGATTGAACAGCTTGGATCAAGTTTACTTAATTTAACAGGTATGAAGTTTCCAGTTAAGTTACGCGACATAAAAAACTATGAAGAAATGAATAATATTTCAGTCAATGTGTATGGATTAGTGTCAACTTTTGTAAATAACAAATTATGAAGTCGTCGGTCCATTGTACTATATTGTAAGAAAACCCAAAAAGCATGTAAATTTGCTGTTAATAACGAAGGATTGTAATATAAGTGATACTCACAATTGTGTTCCCAGCTGTAGTAAAATTCATTACTGCTGGATTAAAGATTTATCCGTTTAGTTTCAAGTCAAAGATCTCACAGTCATGATAAATTATGTTTTTGTGACGGTTGCCTGTCATATTTTCAATCACCGACGGTATTAGCAGTACATCAGAAATTTGACTGTACTCACGTATACTCATTGATTCCTCAAGTTCATTTAAAAGTTGATAAATTTGGTGAGAGTGTGCCGGAAAATATTCTAAAGTTTGAAAATATAGAGAAACAAATGAGTATCCCCTTTGAATCTGTATTGAAGCCTGTAAGTAGTGTCGAACCGAACCCGAAAAATTCATATTCTACTAAAACTTATAAACATGAGCCGTACTCTTTTGCTTATTTAATAATATGCTCTTTTGACGACAATATTTCAAAATTTGTGCCATTTCGGGGTCCTGATGCAGCTGAAGCTTTTGTGTCCGGCATCGAAAGTGATTTAAGGTCTTTATATAACGAATATTTGAAAGAAATCACCAATGAAACGTTTAACGTCTGGTAAGCTGGATAAGTTTGGAAATGCGCAGACATGTTGGTTTTTTATATCTAAGACATCACACGTAGACTTCAAGCCTAAGTACCAACGTACCGTGGGTGTCTGAAGAGAAGGGAAATGTAGTCTATTGACACGGGATTTGAAGGATTGGAGGTTGGGACGGGAAGGGAAAACATCTGCAGGCAATTTGTTCCATAATCTGGAGACCCTAGGTATAAATGTGCGAGAGAAGTGGTCTGTTCTAGGCCCTTGTAGCTGGACAGCAAAGGGATGCATACGCAACGCGCTTCTTGTTGTTCTGTTAGGGGCATTCAAGGAGGGAATAATACCGGCTAGTTCTTCAGAGCAAAATCCGTGGAAGTAGCGGTAGAAAGGAGTTTTCTCGTGAGGGCTGGGTCATTGATAAGTCGAATGGCTCGCTTTTGGATAGAATCAAGGATCTTAAGTGTCGAAGGTGATGACGCTCCCCCGATGTGGGAGCAGTACTCTAGGTTAGGTCTTATTTGGGAAACATAGAGAGTGTATAAGTTGGAAGGGGAGTAGTATTTTCTGGCTCGAAAGAGAAAACCAAGCTTTTTAGCTGCCGATGTGGCTACTGAAGTAATGTGTTTGTGCCAGCTGAGATCGTGTTCGAAAGCGACACCAACGAGATCGAATATTTCGTTGTTTTGTAGGGCTTGACCATTCATGTGGATGGGGTAAGCGTTGCCAGATTTTTTGCGCGAGGGGGAGCAAGACTGGGTTTTGGAGGCGTTGAACTGAACAAGGTTCTTGGCACCCCAGTCTAAGATTAATTGAAGATCTTGGGAAAGGGATAGGTACATAGATCTGCGTCTATTATCCAACTCCTGGTTCGAAACTTGTCTGGAAAAATGAATATTGGAGTGAAGAGTACTATCGTCAGCATAACTGTGGATGGGATTGGTAGTTGAAGAGAGTAGGTCATTAATGTGAAGGAGAAATAGGGTTGGTGCCAGGACTGAACCTTGGGGGACACCAGCATTGATAGGATGGAAGTTAGATGAGTGACCGTCAACCACAACAGATATGCGCCGATTAGAGAGGAAGCTGCCGATCCAGGCACATAGTTTGGTAGGAAGGCCGTAAGAAGGTAGTTTGTTGAGGAGTGCGGCATGCCATACTTGGTCAAAGGCCTTGGAAATATCGAGAGCAACAATCTGAGATTCGCCATGAAATTCAAGAGACTTGTTCCAGTTATGTGTGACAAAGCTAAGATCAGCTGTGGATCTTTGGTGACGAAATCCGCACTGTCTGTCATGGATAATTTTGTGTTTTTCCAGATATTTTAGAATTTGCAAGTTGATTACTTTTTCCATAACTTTGCTGACAACGGAGAGAAGGGAGATAGGTCTATAATGGGATGGAAGGGACTTGGAACCTTTCTTCGGGACAGGCTGCACACGAGCAGTCTTCCAGGTATCTGGGAAGATACCCTTGTCATAAGAGATTTGGAAAAGACGAGTTAAGATGGGTGCAAGTTCTGGAGCGCATTTTTTTAGAACAACTGCTGTTATGCCATCCAGACCAGAGGACTTTTTGGTGTCAAGGGATAGAAGAATTTTTTGAACTTGTTTGACCTTAAGTGTTATATCGGGCATTCTATTAGAAGGGCGAGATTGGGGGAGGGATCAGGGTGGAATTGGCAGCGAATTGTTTGGCGAATAGTTCTGCCTTCCCTTTAGAGGTGGAGATAACTTCGTTGTCAGAGGTCAGGGGAGGAAAAGTGCTTCTACAGAAGTTCTGACTAATGTTTTTGGCAAGTGACCAGAAAGATTTGCCGCCGTTGGCACAGGAAAGCACTCTATCTTTTATGCGGTTGTTAAAAGCATTTTTGGACTCTAAGATAGTTTGGTTGTATTGATTTCTGGCCTCCGTGAAAATTTGACGATTTTCGGGTGTAGGATTTTGAAGATACCTTTTGTGAGCCTGGGCTTTTTTGAGCCTGACTTTGTCACAAGTTTCGAAGACCATCTCAGTCGGCAGAATTGTAGTGCCAGATCGTGCGTTCTGGCATGATTTCAGCGAACTCGGGATATATGGGACAAGAGACGGTAATGAGGCCATGATCTGAACGACCAAGGGGAGCGCATACAGATGTTAAGTAAGGCTCAGGATGGGTGGTGAGAAAAAGATCTACTATCCATTTCTAAAGTTTTGACCCCTCAGTTTGGAAGCGTCTAAAGTAAAAAGTACAATTTTAAAAAATATAATTTTCACATATTTCGGTAAAGTTACTTGTCTCTATTACACATGTAAAACTTTGTAACCGTAGATGCCTTGGTGCTTTTCTAATGGGACGGTAATTGTAAAATTGTCACCATTTTTCCCTATTTCATCAACTACTCAAGTTGTAACGGTCCAAATTTGCCAGGAGTTATTTACTGTATATATTGCATATTGGTACATGTATTAGGATAATATATTCTTTTTATAGGCTTTTGATTAGACGTATTTATACGATTAGCAGTTTTGGGGTATTAAAAATTAAATAAGAATTTCTTGCATTCTTTACTGTCCTGCCATTTCACGTATATGGAGAGCACGCCATCGTATTGAAATTTCCCGGCTAAGCAAACTTCTGCCTTGGGTAGTACAGGAATACTGCAGTTCGTACGACCAGATCCTGCGCCGGCAGATTTCGTACCGCGACGACGCGATGCCTGAAAAATCAATAGATGATCAATTCCAAGAATCGACATGATTTTGTTAAACGTTTCTTTTGGCTGCGTTTAAGTTTTCAGTACGGCTGTCTAGGATCGGTTCAATGACTTCGTTCATTCCAAAGGTGAATACTAAAATTGTCATCCCCTCCAATATTACTGTCGGTATGATGGATGGCTACCGTAATGTTTGACATTTATTTGAAAATATCATTAATTTAAAAAATTAATTGACGGCTATTTATAGGGACATTCAAGAAAATATTGATGTAAACGTTTATTTTTGGGGATGCTGCATGTTTTGGTGGATCCAATTTTACTCGATGGGTCTTCTGTGGTGATTCACGATTGGATTATTTTCCCGCCATAGCATTTGTATCTTTCTGGGTACTACCGTACGAAGGGAACGGTGTATCGGCCATTTTTCTCCTTGACCGTGCTCGAGATAGGAGAGCTGCTGCTACTTTCTGGAACTATTGGGATTTTTTCTCGCCTCCTTCAGTTCTAAGGGATAAATTGCCTAGAAAGTATTAGTATAGTGTGAGTTTCGGTTCGTTTTGTCGTTTTACGCACTACTCAGCTTGAAATGCTGGATCCAAGAGCAGATTTTCCAAGTCAACGGCGTGGAAGTCAAGTAAGTCGTTACGTTTTTTTCTTTGTTTAATGTATTCATAGTTTTCCCGTTATTTCATGCGAAATGCGCGCAAAATTGCTTAGATGGATTAATTTTCTTTTAGATGGGAAAACCAACCACCATCTACTTCTAAAACCTCCCTCTACTTCAGTGAATTTTAACCCTCCAGCTTCACACATACCAACCACTCGATAACCACACAAGATAGTGTGTAAGTATGAAGAGAAAAAAATTTGTGTAATTGCTTTGGTTAAATGTGCTAGTGATTAATTTTAAATTGAATAACCAAATATTTATCTGAAAATGATAATAATAACAACAACAATAATAATAATAATAATAATAATAATAATAATAATAATAATAATAATAATAATAATAATAATAATGATAATAATAATATGATAATAAAAACAAAACAAAAAGAGAGCAAGAAAACTAAAACCTCTCTTCTATAATTTGTAAAACCGTTTTTCGCACATTTTAGGGTTTTCCCCCGGGGTTATTTTCTCCAGAAGTTCGCCTTGAAAAGGCGTTCCACCTTGGTGGGGGTTCATCTTTGGTAACAGTCCCACTCCTTCTTCCTATGGTGTTTGGTGTCGACTGTGGTGTGCTGTTGGTTCTTCCCGTAGCTGCTACCATCGGAGGAAATATGACCTTCTTTTGTTGTGCCTGATGAACACATCCCAGGCACCCAAGTAACTTCCGTCGGTACTGTCCCGAATGTATATTATGGCGCTCCCCAAAAAAATTATTAATGCAGTTAACTATTCAAGTTAAAAATGTGCTAATTGAAATATAAAGACAGGGGTGTATTGTTCGAATTAAATATGTTATTATTTACATAATTCGGTAAGAGTAACATTATTAGATTGGGTCAGGTGTATTATTCGATAATAGTGTAAAGTAACGTAATCAATGGGTATTTAAAAAAGAAAAAAAACAGGGAAAAGACATTTGGGTTCTGCGGCATATTTAAGTTTATTATTTAGCTTATTTTGGGTACATGCCTAACTATGTTGGTAATTTCTAATTATTGGTACTGAGGTACTATGTAAACCGGCCGTGATCACGAATGGTACTACTGATTATTTTTTTTTTATATTGAATATAATATTAAGCGATTGAATAGGGGACAACTTTACCTGTATTGGCCTTAATATTGCGAAGGTTCCCAATCGAGCGGAATTCGTCACAGTTGTATTGATTTTATTGGTTCTAATTATATATTTTTGCGATGTACATATGTGCCCTATAACTTAAAGCAACAAATTAAATATTCAATTTAAACTAAAGTATGTCTGCATTTTTTTTTGGCTAATACATGAAGAACTTTGCTACATTTGGTAAGCTTTAGGTTCCTTGTAACCGGGTACTAAATCTCTGACGGAATCGGGTATTTTCTTAGGTTACTGGCGCCTTGATATTTTACGGTTTATTGTACTTGAACCGCACGACCACTTCCGACTTGCGGCTGGCCTAGCATTTCGTAAAATTTACCACCTTACCTCTTCTGTTTATCGGAGGCTGGAACCCCCCTATAGTTCAGACAGGTGGCAAAATTTATTTGGCGCCCAACGTGGGGCCATAACGCGTACAGTGTTGCCATTTTTCAAATTTCCCTAAATTTAAGGAATTTTCCTTTTTTGATTATTTTGCCTTCTTATCCTGTTTTGGCTTCTAGGGATTGTTTTCTAGCTCTTTTGATCTAGTGGTTACAAACCATTTGTTTTGCATATTTTTTTTTGGGAGCCCATTCGTTTATTTTAGTACACTGAGTTGTAGTTACCGCTTCTCGTTAAATATTTTAGTGTATATTTTTTTCCCGCGTATTATCTTACCTAAACGGTGGTGATATCGATTTTTTTGTCTGAAAATTGAACAAGGGTTAGTTATATATAAAACAAAAATGTGTGTGTAAAAAAAAAATATTAATAAATAAAATAAATTAGTGTAGTGTGACTACAGTGCTACCTTAGTGTGATAGTGTTTACTCTAGAGCTATTCTGGTATACAGCTTATAATAATAGACTGTTAATTAAAATTTGTGAGAAATTAGAAATATGACGATGAAAATGGAGGTGAACCGTTTGGATCGAGACGAATTTGAGTACGAACTCACCTTTAGAGGAATAAAGGTCACTGAGGAGACTACTGTGGCAGAGATGCGCAAGACCTTACGTCAGTTATTAAAACCAGAAAAAAGTGGATCAGTTTTAACTTACCCCACATATCGGTATGACTTCGCAACCGATTTTAAAGCTCTTAAAAATAAAATAACAGAAATTGAAGAACTTGTAAGGAATTTTGCTGATACTTCAGAGAGTGGACAGTTTTTAAAAATATCGTCTAAGCTGTGGCACGCCTATCGTAGAGCAGATCGTAGCAAGCCTGATAGTGATGAGAAAACAGGTCAACGGTCCGCTACAATTGTGTCAATTTTAGGTCTTCACTCAACTTTACAGAATAAAGCAAGGAAGTACAAGCGTCTTTCTCACACTCATAGTCCTCTGGAATTGGCCAATTTGTTGTCCTCGACAAGTGTTGATGATGAGGAATCTTCTACCTCAGGGGAAGAGAGTTCAGAGAATGATGATGATAATGAAGAGGTGGGAAATATATTGCCACAACCCTCATGCGTACCTGTACCTAGAGATACACCTAAGACGGTCCCAGTCTACTTATGGAATCTTAAATATGATGGTGAGTCCACGTCCTTGAATTCTTTCTTAGAGAATGTTCTCGAATTAAGTATTTCCAGAAATGTATCTAAAGCTCAATTGTGCGCTTCTGCATCCGACTTATTTATTGGTAAAGCCAAGATATGGTATAATTCTATTAGAGATCGAGTTAGGTCCTGGGATGACTTGGTAGCTGACTTAAGAAGACAGTTTCTGTCAAGCGACTATAATGATCGCCTCTTTGATGAGATCAAACAGAGAACACAGGGTCCTAAGGAATCTATTGGGCTATATATAGCAACGATGATAAACATGTTTAATCGATTGACTTGTCCAGTAACAGAGCAACGAAAACTTAAGGTTCTACTGAAAAACATTTCCCCATTTTATCAGAGTCAGTTGGGATTGGTGAAAGTGGAGTCTGTTCAGCAACTTATTGATTTGGGTCGGCAGTTAGAAGAAAGAAAAGAAGCCATTGAAAATTTTGTTCCTCCTCCCAGGAATAAGAAAATGTTGGAACCAGACTTGGCCTATGTTTATAGTGATGGTGCTTCGACGAGTGCGGCGAGTGGAGTTTCGTGCTCTGAAATATTATGTTGGAATTGCAAGAAAAGTGGTCATCGAGCATCGCAGTGTAAAGAACCAAAGAACAAATATTGTTATAAATGTGGTAAGCTTGGGTATACTGTCCGTTCTTGCCCTAGTTGTTCCGGCAATTCGGGAAACGGGGATCGGAGACATTAATGGACCGTGACATGTCTCGAATTTCAACGGTCACCAGTAGCCCAAGGTTAAATTCTTCCCAACAAACCATTTTGGACTTTGTTTTATCTCATGCGGAAGGTGACGAGCGACCTTACTTGTCAGTCAATATTTTGGGGTTAACACTACGTGGATTATTGGATAGCGGAGCTTCTGCAAGTATAGTGGGTGGACCTGGGTGGTCTTTATTAAAACCGCTAGGATTTCAGCTTAATGAACAAGACAGAGTGTCCTGCACGGTTGCTAATGGTGATAGGTGTGAGAGTATCGGCTCTCTAACTTTACCGGTGGAAGTGGAAGGCCGTATAAAGGTCATTAGGGTGCTCATTATATCAGAATTACATCATACGCTGATTCTGGGCGCAGACTTTTGGAGGCGTATGGGAATTGTGCCAGATCTGAGGCATGGCAGCTGGGAATTTTCCGCAGATAATTATCAAAAATCTGTATCCCTTGATTGTAGTGCTTTACAGCCAAGATCCGAGTTGACTCCTGAACAATCTCAAACTCTTGAGGAATTCATATGCAGGGTATTTACTGAGATGGGTGATCGCCTCGGATGTACACATAGCTGCACAACGTCAATGCCCATAAAGCAAAGGTACTATCCAGTATCTCCAGTGATGCAGTCACATATTAATGCCGAATTGGACATACTTTTGGAGGAGGGTATCGTGGAACCTAGTTGTAGTCCCTGGTCTTCTCCAATCCTCCTTGGCAGGAAATCTGATGGTGTCTCCTGGAGATTCGTAGTCGACTACCGTAAGCTGAACCAAGTTACGGAAAAGGACGCTTATCCTTAAATGTGCTAGTGATTAATTTTAAATTGAATATTTTAAATTGAAAATGAAAATATGACCTTCTTTTGTTGTGCCTGATGAACACATCCCAGGCACCCAAGTAACTTCCGTCTGTACTGTCCCGAATGTATATTATGGCGCTCCCCAAAAAAATTATTAATGCAGTTAACTATTCAAGTTAAAAATGTGCTAATTGAAATATAAAGACAGGGGTGTATTGTTCGAATTAAATATGTTATTATTTACATAATTCGGTAAGAGTAACATTATTAGATTGGGTCAGGTGTATTATTCGATAATAGTGTAAAGTAAAGTAATTAATGGGTATTTAAAAAAGAAAAAAAACAGGGAAAAAACATTTGGGTTCTGCGGCATATTTAAGTTTATTATTTAGCTTATTTTGGGTACATGCCTAAATATGTTGGTAATTTCTAATTATTGGTACTGAGGTACTATGTAAACCCGCCGTGATCACGAATGGTACTACTGATTTTTTTTTTATATATTAAATATAATATTAAGCGATTGAATATGGGACAACTTTACCTGTATTGGCCTTAATATTGCGAAGGTTCCCAATCGAGCGGAATTCGTCACAGTTGTATTGATTTTATTGGTTCTAATTATATATTTTTGCGATGTACATATGTGCCCTATAACTTAAAGCAACAAATTAAATATTCAATTTAAACTAAAGTATGTCTGCATTTTTTTTTGGCTAATACATGAAGAACTTTGCTACATTTGGTAAGCTTTAGGTACCTTGTAACCGGGTACTAAATCTCTGACGGAATCGGGTATTTTCTTAGGTTACTGGCGCCCTGATATTTTACGGTTTATTGTACTTGAACCGCACGACCACCCCCGACTTGCGGCTGGCCTAGCATTCCGTAAAATTTACCACCTTACCGCTTCTGTTTATAGGAGGCTGGAACCCCCCTATAGTTCAGACAGGTGGCAAAGTTTAAAAATTTATTGTGCCTTACTGATACTCCCAGGCCTTACTAATTTTTTACAGGCGATAAAGTGAACCTTACTTTATTCCCAAAAAATATTATTTGTATTTTTTTCTTAGGTTTGGTAGTAATAGTCAAAAAATTATTGTGGTTATGTAATTACTACCAGTAATCTTACAGCAAAAATTTTTGTTTTTTTGTATCACATATAAAGAGATGTAACTTTACGGTTAACGAAAATTTGGTTTTGGCAGTTGGCATAAACCTTAATACAAACAATTAATTTGTGTAAAAGATAGCAGCATTGAGCTTGCGGGATGGAGCGGGGCGTCGAAGGTGCAATAGTATGGGTGTTAAGGTAATAATCATTAAAGCAATGCAATATAGTGAAGGTTTTTTTTGTGCTCTATATGATAATGTAGGTAACTGGTAAAATTAAGAAAAAATAAGTATATTCATTGGTAAATATTCACATTTATTTGTATTTAACGATTTTCTATTGTGTCATTAAGATCTATAAAATAGGCAAAACGTGTGTAGTAGAACAATAGTAATTTAAAAATACTACTTCAAAGTGAGTAACGTAAATAGGCCAATTAGCTTTATTTATTTATAATTCACCTAAAAGAAAAACAATATTTTTGATGTTCCCTTATTTTTATGATTCGCATATTATTATTTGGAAAATTGTAACAAATGCTGTGTTAAGTTTGTCTGCATTTGGCTTTGCTTAATAATAAAAGAAATATGTGAAAGTGGCCTGTTTACCTAGAATCACATCTTATTTAACTTTTAAGGTACAAAGCCCTGACAAAATATATTTAAACCTAAAACTAAAAATAACCTGATTGGATTACACCACTCTTTTTTACCGAAGAATACCTACACTTATAGATCGTTTTCTCCTTCTTCATCATTACTAAAGTCTTCATTTGAATCATCATCTTCATCTAAATTTATAATTAATGGTTCTACAACAACATCAACTAAGTGGTGTTTTTCTCTGTAGGATTCCTCAATTTTATTAGCGTGTCCAACGCAATTTTCCCAAACAGAATTTGGCACGTTCTGCATCGTTTCAAGACACAAATTTAGTACATTTGTGATTTTAAACGTAGTATTCAATTTTCCCACTTTATTTTTCACATATGCCCAAATTAATTCAATTGCTTTGATTTTACAGTGTGCAACTGGCAACCATAGAAGCTTTACATTATCATTACGTAACTCCTTTGCGTATCTAAAAGATTCGTTTTTGGAAAGTGATAGTTCTTGCATAGGTCTAAAAGCATTGGTTTCGTTAATTCATTAAACGTTGTAAATCCATCGGGCAATGTTGCTTTTCGCTGGGACATCCATTTTATTAGTTTTTGTTTTGTCCAGGCAGTTGTAGGATTTCGAAAATTAGGATCCAACATTGTATGATACAGTGCTTGGTCAATTACGATTACTGATTTGTCAGTAGGGTTTCCAATCCGGGATCCCTAAATCCCGGGATCCCGTGTAGGTCTGTCCCGAAAATCCCGGGATTAATTTTTCCGGCATTCCGGAAAACTCGAAAAATTTAAAATTTAAATCTGCTCAAAATCCTAGCACAATTCACGAAACTGATTTTTTTGAGCAACCTAATTCTGAAGCAATTGCTCGGTTTGTCAAAAATGTGTCGAATATATTAGAAAAAAATATTGTAGACTCCGAATCTGATGAAGATATGATGCCCCTATCTGAAATAGCAAAGAAACCGACCGAAACTTTAAACTTAAAGCAGAAACTTCAAGAGGCCATATGTTCTCTGACTACTAAACCTATGTTGTCAAAACCAGAGAATCAAAAAAGTCGTCTTAATGTGATAAAGAAGGAAATGTCCCTTTATGAAAATGGCGGATTCAGAGGTTTATATCTTCAACGGTGCTACAAATATTTAATGACAGTCCCACCCACAAGCGTGGAATCAGAAAGAGCCTTTTCTTCGAGAGTCACATTTGCTACCAAACTTAGATCGCGCTTAGATGATAAAACTCTAGATACTTTAGTGTTTTTAAGATCATATTTTATTTACACTAGGCAGAACGTAAATATTTAAATTTATAAATTTTGTTTTAGTGTTTGTCTATAGTTTCTTTATTTTGCTTCAAGCAATGTTTCTTTTTTACTTACTAAACATGAATGCTTCCTATGTTTTTTATTTTCTTTGTATTTCTTTAATAAAACACTTTTTTAATTTGCTTTTGCTGTAGCTGCATTTTTATTATTTTTGTAGATTAAATTTCCCATTCTCAAAGTTAATCCCGGGATCCCGGGATTATGGGTTCTAATCCCGGGATTTCGAAACGGGATCCCGATCCCGAAAATTGGAAACCCTATTTGTCAGGTATTACGGAAAGCACTGTTCTAAACCATTCTTCGTAATGTTGTTTATTCATCTCGTTATGGTAATCCACTGACGCCGCACTTTTTTTCCCAACGAAACCCTTCAGGTAGCCATCCAAAAACCCATTTTTACTACCAATATGTAAGATAATAACCCGTTGTCCTGATCCTGGTGGCCGTTTTATTCCACCTTTAAAGCCATTAATTTCCTGTATACCACCTCTGTATTCATCAAAATTATCCCGTTTTGTGGGATTAACTCTAATAACCCAGCCAAACTTCCTTGAATGATTTGCACCGCACCATGTTTCATCTGTATAAAAGATTTGCCAAGAAGCTTCACGATATCTCTTTATGGCGTATAAGAATTCCGCTCTTCTGGCAGCAATTGTGTTTTGTTCCATTAAAATTGGTTTATTAATTAGTTTTTTTATAGGAAAACCCAATATCTTTAATCCATCGGTACAAAGTCATTTCTGAAAATTCTGGTAAATAATCGACATCTTTCAATTTCTGGTAAACTTCTTTTATAGAAGGTAAAAATTTAATATTGTTCTCCTTATGACGCCCTGCAAAATCTCATCACATTCCTGTCGGGGCCTTCCAATTCTCTCTTTTGATGGTATAATAATACCGGAACTTTTTTCTTCCGCAGTAACACGTTTAACGGTGCTTTCACTAATACCCAGGCAATCTGCTGTTCTTTTAACCACTTGCTCAATCAAAATATGTTCCAAACCATTGTCTGTCTCTTGTTGAAAGTACGCTCTGACTTTTAATATAATCTTTTTCATTTGTTCGTTGCATTGACGAGACATTTTAACTTATTAGACTGTCGTTTGGTACCGTATTTTTGGTTCAGATTAAATCAGGTATTTATATAAATTTGAACAAGATAATCTTAAAAATCGTGTGAAAACAATAATAATTTCAAATTACTATCTACCACTAAAACCAAAAATTTAAATCAACAATACGTAGATATAAACATCCACAATCAAATAAATAATATTATTTTACAAATCTTTTCAATACATAATAAATAGATTAAATTCTACACAAATAACAATACATGGACCTACGGACTACATACCGATACGCGTGACCTTACGACGACGCCACCGTACTGTGTTTGTCGGTAAAGGCGATTTTTCATCTCTTATGTCGCTTTTAATATTTATTACAATTTTTACAGGAACTAAGGGTGCTTTTTTTAATTTTGTGTAATAAAATACATTTGTATAATAATAAATACGTCTACGAGTGTAAAGATTTTTTAAAGGTTTTATATTGTCCACAGTACAGCTGATACAAAAACATCATTAAAAAAGAAAAAAATACAATTTCAGACACATACTACCAATCTCTTGCGAAAGTATAGATATTTTTCTATCTATCCTCAAAATTGCATTTAAATAGGGAAAAAATTAACAAATATATAGACATGAGAAAATCGTTTATCAGTATTAACGCAGTAAAATCGTTGTTTTTTTCTAATTGATTATGAATAAGTTCAATATCGTTTACACTACAATAATACATTTTTGGGAAGAAACTCTTGGATAACGTCCTAACAAGCTGTAATGTTTTCAGTTTATTCTGCCCCGTGTTTTTTTTGTTATTGACCCTCAGACTGAGGGGTCAAAACTTTAGAAATGGATAGTAGTGGATTTGCATTATGGGTAGAAACGCGGAGAAAGTATGTTGGTTCTCTGATCAAGTTGGTGAGCGAGTTGCTGATTGCGAAGTTTTCTGCTGCTCTGCCTTGTGGGTCAATTTTTGTGGATCCCAACCATTCCTTGCTATGGACGTTGAAGTCGCCTAGGACGATAACTTCAGCGGAGGGAAATTCGGAGATGAGATGGTCGATTTTTGCCGAGAGATAGTCAAAGAACTCATTGTAAGATTTGTCTGATGGGGAGCGATAGATGCACCAGATAAATTTAGTAGAGGATTTAAGGGTGAGTTTTAGTCAGAGAATATCGGGCTGGCCTGATTCCAGGTTCGGGAGTCTGGTGCAAGAAAGACTGCTGCGAACGTAGGCACATACCCCACCATGAAGACGAAAAGATGACAGAAGTTCATAGCCTGGAAACAGGAGATGATTGGTTGAGGATATGGAGCTGATTTGGGTTTCGGTCAGAAAAAGGATGTGGGGTTTGCATGATTGGAGATAGTGGTGGACAGAGTCCAAATTGGAATTAAGCCCGCAAATGTTGGCAAAGGTTATTATGCTCTTGGAATTCTTCGATGGTGGGCCCCCATGAGCACCCCTCGCCCGGAGATCCGAATGGAGGGGTAGTTTACCTCCGGAATTTTTTACCCCTGGAAGCGCCATCATCATTTTCATATTTGTTTTTTTTGAAGAGGTGGATAGCTAGAAGAGAGAAGGAATACAAAAGAGAAGAGAAAGAATGACAGTCTGAAGAGGAAAGGAAAAGAAAAAACCGACTCACGCACCCAGGGCTGGAAACATCCGCTAAGATTTCTCCAGCTCTTTAAGTGACTGCGCGGGGTGGTACCTCCTCGGTCGAGGAAAAGATCCTCTGCCACCTACCAATGTCATATTTTCCCATATATTCATCATTTTTCCAAATTTCTACACATTTTCTATATTATTTATTTAACATTTCGGAAACCACTCTACGTGCTGCAATTGCAAATCGCTGGCCTCGCCTTTATTTTATTAACCCTGACCAGTTTGTACTGTATGTATAAACTGTTCTTGAGAGATTCATATAAATGGCAGGTCTGCGGGATGCAAGGGTATCCGTAGTAGTGCATCCGTAGTTGCATATTAGTATCGGTACGACGGATCCATCGATGCCGTTTGGCACCGATGCCATGAGCGTCAGATGAGTCAAGTAGCTACCCCAACGCCCCGTAAGATGCTAGTCCTACAACTAATAATCCAGGATGTGAACATGTAAGTTAAGGTCCCTAAATCTTGTGATATTAATATTAAGTTTGTTGTTATTAATGTTAAATATAAGTGTTTTGGTAAACCCCGAGTCTAAATCTACCATCCCCTACGACCCCTACGTCACATTTGGTGCTTAAGGCCGATACGCGACATTTGGTGGAGAAGCGCCGTGCTAAGGCCATAACGTGACATTTGGTGGAGGCGCCGGAACATGTTTGACACTTAACATAAGTACTTAAATTTCGCCTGTGATGTTTAGTGAGCAGCCGCCACGGCCGGTAACGAGGTCCCGTAGCAGCAAATACAAAATTTTTTACATGTTTTTAGGAAGATGCTCATTTTTACTTTTTTCTAAATGACTAATCTATTTTTTATTTTTACAGAACCGACCTTCGAAAAATTAAAATAATGTTTTTTTCCTAAAAGCCGACAGTGGAAAAAATGGGCCTAGTACTCTTTTGGGAAATCAAAGAAACGGGTATTCTTTTATACATGGACTTTTGTCATGTAGGGCTAAATGCAGTTTTTGTTTTAAAAAGGGACTTGAGAATTAAAAACAAGAATTGAGAATTAAGAACAAGAATAATCTATTTAATTTCAAAAAATATATAAGGGAGCTCAACTGGATAAAATAATTTTGGGAATTGATGTATGGTAAGATTGTAAGAAAGAACAAGCTATTCTTGACTGAATTTTATTTTTTAAATTTTTTTTATTAATTCGATTTTATAAATTATAATTATAAAGTTTTCAAATTTTTTTTTATAATTAGGTAAAAACAAATATTTAGTATTTAAATATGTGTTTTGTGTTGTGTCAGTGTGTGTTAGTATGAAAGAGGGTATACCGAAAATGTGTTGGTTTGAATGTTTTATGCTTGGAAAATTTTAGGTATCATTTACCTTTATTGCGGTAGTAAATTTTATTTTAAGTTAGTACAAATCTTACAACATACTATTTATTTTATTTTATTTTATTTTATGTTTTGCAAACAAATTAGCAGGTAGAAATATTATTAAGTTCATTATAAATAAAACAGTAATTGAGAGGTAGACAGTCAATTATTTTTATTTAATTTTTTTTCTTAGATCAGCAATACAGCAGAAAGGTAAAACTTGTCAATGTAAATAACAAAACCATAATAAAACCATTCATTCACCCAGGTACTTTTGTTAAATTGTAATTATACGGTGTCTAATAAAAATAACTTAAACAAAAACAAGGGTATATTTCATGACTGAGACATTGAAAAATAAATCAGGGTCAGAATTTTTTTTAAATCCAACTTCTTTAAAGTCGATTATTATTATTATTCAGCAAATAAATATAGCGTACAATAATGCTTACCATATGCATTTTGGAATTATGTGTTTATTTGTTCATATGACTAAAAGTCATATGTTTTCCAAATAGGGGGACATGGAAGATGACTCCAAGCAAGATGAGTTGAATGTCCGCTTATTTGATGGTTTTATATATGAGTATTTATAATGACTAAAAGTCATATGTTTTCCGAGTAGGGGAACATGGAAGATGACTCGGACAGAGAGTTGAATGTTCGCCTACTCGATGGTGGTATGTATACCGATATTTAAATGACTAAGAGTCATTATGTGAGTAGGGAGACATGGATGACGACCCCCATATAGGGTTGAATGTCTGCCTATGTGAAATATTAAGAGTTTTATGCAAGTAGTATTTGAAGTTTATGTGACTTTATTGATGAATAAATAGGATGGTAACTATGGTAAATATTACCAATCGTGATTACGCTATATTTGGGTTTTAAATTATTATGTAAATGTGTATAATTTTGTTTTTCCCTGATGAATTAGAGACCTATGTCTCACTGTCTCCAAAAAGGTAATACTTAGACACCAATAGAAGTCCTATGTAAAAACCTGGTGAATGTTCATAGTCTGTCTACTTCTACTTAAACATCGTAATATTATGTAGGTTTTCATAATTTTTCATCATTTATAAACTGTTTTTTACCTTTTAACTGCCGGTAGTCTTTTTTGTTTTTCATGTACCATTGGGAGACCACACGACCTGGATCGAGAGCCACAGACACACCAAAAACCCAAAGCCATCATCATGCATCAACCACGCACGGTCCGCCATGTCTCGCCAGCCTGGTCATCCCCCACCAAGACGGAACTGCTGCACAACGAGCCGTGGTGACACGGGTACAACATACATACCTGAGGAACCTGCAGCGCTGGTTGACCTCAACTAGCCTCAGGATCAGCCCAGCAAAGTTCCCGTCACTCACGGCTTGGTACACCCAAAGTCCGGGTGGCCGAACTCTTGGGAGGAGGGAGACCCCTGCTGCACTGGGAGTCGGCCACAACCAGCCGGTCCCACCCCCAGGACACAGTAACCGTAACTGCTGCGTCGCAACGAGAAGTGTGGCGCCTAGGATGTGTCGGGTTTTGTCGGTGTGTAGGCTATTCGATCAGTAACGTGTTGGAACTCCCTAATAATAGAACTTTTTAAATTGTGTAAATTAACGTGAGTCAGGCTACCAGGACAGTAACCATTTCTTATCATTCAACTAAGCTAGTTCTACCATTTTTCACTTCATCTCGATAAATATGGAATGTACTGAGCCTGCGAGCTCCCAATCGTTTGTTTATTAATATTGTATTTATGTTTGATTATTGTATATTTTGTTTACCTCCTTTTTGTATATTTGTATTTGGAAATGTGTGATATTTTGTATATATGTAATGTGTAAATTTTTAAAGCTAGGGGCTAGCTTTTACAGGCGCGGGGGAAATGACATATTTTCCCATATATTCATCATTTTTCCAAATTTCTACACATTTTCTATATTATTTATTTAACATTTCGGAAACCACTCTACGTGCTGCAATTGCATATCGCTGGCCTCTCCCTTATTTTATGAACCCTGACCAGTTTGTACTGTATGTATAAACTGTTCTTGAGAGATTCATATAAATGGCAGGTCTGCGGGATGCAAGGGTATCCGTAGTAGTGCATCCGTAGTTGCATATTAGTATCGGTACGACGGATGCATCGGTGCCGTTTGGCACCGATGCCGTGAGCGTCAGATGAGTCAAGTAGCTACCCCAATGCCCCGTAAGATGCTAGCCCTACAACTAATAGTCCAGGATGTGAACATGTAAGTTAAGGTCCCTAAATCTTGTGATATTAATATTAAGTTTGTTGTTATTAATGTTAAATATAAGTGTTTTGGTAAACCCCGAGTCTAAATCTACCATCCCCTACGACCCCTACGTCACATTTGGTGCTTAAGGCCTATACGCGACATTTGGTGGAGAAGCGCCGTGCTAAGGCCATAACGTGACAATACGTGAACGATCTTTTACCTCAAACGATGTTAACGTGAAAGATCACTGTCACATAACGGGTAATAAATGATCTGGTGCTGCCCATTCTGTTTGTAACTTAAATTATAAATTACCGAATTGCATATCTATTATTTTCCATAATTTAAGTGGTATGATAGTCATCTGTTTATAAAAGAATTATGTAAACACGGTGATACGATCGATGTTATAGCTGAAAGTAAGGAAAAGTATGTATCGTTCACAAAGATACATAAATATGTCCACGACTATCTAGACAGAAAAATGGACAAAGCAAAAAGAAATATTTGCAGCTGCGGTTCATTGATAGCTTTAAGTTTTCATCGACAACCCTGGAAAATTTGGATAATGGATTAGAAGACGATGACTGTAAGGAAACACGAAAACATTTTTTCGATAATGATAAATTTAATATAATGCAAAAAAGGTGTATGTCCCTACAGTTTTGTCGATTCTTGTGAGAAAATGAATTATCCAAAACTTCCATCGAAAAATGAATTTTATGATAATTTACGCGAGGCACATATTAGCGATGAAAGCTATGAGCGAGCTAAAAACGTATGGCATATGTTTGGTTGCAAAAATTTGGGTGAATATTCGGATTTGTATCTTAAATCTGATATTGTATTAGTATGCGATGTCTTTGAACAATTTCGGGATCTTTGTTTAGATGTTTATAAATTAGATGCAGCTCAGTACCACACTCTTCCAAGTTTATCGTTCGATTGTATGTTACGTATGACCAAGGTAAAGTTAGAACTTCTGACTGATACAGAAACGGTTAACTTTTTTTAAAAAGGGTATTCGTGGCGGTATAAGTCAGTGTTCAGAAAGGATGCATATTGCCAATAATTTATATTTACCAAATTACAATCCCACAGAACCAACCTCGTTTATTATGTATCTGGATTCAATCAATTTATATGGACATAGCATGTCACAAGCATTATCGTACGGTGGTTTTAGCTGGCTGACCGAGCGAGAAATAATCGATTTCAATATAATGGACGTCTCTGACGATGGTCCTGAAGGTTACGTTTTCGAAGTCGATATACATTATCCGCAAGAATTGCATGACGCTCACTCCGATCTCCCGTTCTTGGTAAAAAGCATAATACCACCTAAAGAAAATGCCAAGTTATAAAAGTTAATACCCAATTTAAATGACAAAAAAGGTATATTTTACACTATCAAACATTAAAGCAAGTCATCCAAAATGGCCTGATGGTAATGCAGATACATCGGGTGCTAAAATTTAATCAGTCAAAGTGGTTAAAGAAATACGTCGATTTCAATACGGAATTAAGAAATAAATCAAAAACAAAGTTTGGTCGGGATACTTTTAAATTAATTATGAATGCTGTTTTTGGTAAAACAATGGAAAACGTTGAAAATTATAAAGATATAAAACTAATAACTTTGTGGGAAAATTCCCAAGGGAAAGTTGGAGCGAGAGTTTTAATCGCTCGCCCTAACTTCAAAAATTGATCAATATTTACAGAAAATTTAACTGTTGTTCATATTGGAAAATTAAAAATATTGTATAATAAACTTATATATACAGGATTTTCCATATTAGATATATCAAAAACGGTCATTTATTATTTTTTCTATAATTTTATCAAGTCAAAGTTTGGTAGCAATGCATCTTTACTGTACAGGGTGTCCGGATTTCGTTGTATTTGCAGATTATCTCAGTTATTAGTAGAGATAGAAGGTTGCGGTTTGCACGTCGTGGTGCTACTTTTTATGAAACGAAAAATGCCATAAACAAAATTTTCATAGCTTTCTTTGTTTTCGAGCTACAGGGTGATTTTGAAAATTTTCACTTTTGGAGCACCCCTTGTATCTCGGGCATGCCACATCATATCAAAATAGTAAAAACAGACTTGTATGCAGAATGTTACATAGAATACGATGACGTAGTTAGTTTTTCTCTAAATATTTTCATTTTCGAGTAATGAAGTAAAGTTGTGGTTTTTTAAATGGGACACCCCGTATATTTATACATCGTTACTTTCCGCTTATCGAGGGCTTTTTGGAAAATATATAACACATGATATTTATTTTTTCATTGAAGGCGTTAAACCACAATTTTTAATAAAAATGTTAATTTTTATATAGTAAGCTTTGGCCTACAAAACAATTGATATACATTTTAGAAATCTTGTATGTTAAGTTGTTGATATCATCCATTTTAACAATTTGATGTTATCGGCCGTTTTTTATTATTGCCAATTAATTTTTGTAATATCGTTATTACTTTATTTATAGTTTGTTATATTTGTTGACACTCACTATGTTAATGTGGCTGCAAGCGAGACGTTTAAAAATTTTGAAAAATATGATATGTTAACCTGTTTTATTCAGTGCAACGAAAATAGCGATGAGACGTCACAACTGTAATTTGAGAAGTAAGTTAATATATTATGAGGTAACCTTAGCATCTCTTTCACTTTCAATATTTTTAGACATCCAGAAAGGCGGCAACCCAACAAAGTCAACAGTAACAAAATTAAAGCTAATCTTGTCAATTTTGGATCATTTTTGAAACCTCGTCCAAAAGCTTATAATAAACCACAGAGAGAAAATGATTAGATTAATGTTTTGGCAACAGTGGAGACAAGCGCTACAAGTTCATGTAGAATAGTTGAAGACGGAGTACGAGTGCCAAAATCTAGAGTTCAGGAAATACTAAAAAAACATCATTTCAAGCTGTATAAGTCTCAGATGGTACATAATTTGCATCCCGGAGATCCTCAGACGCCTAGATTCTTGTCACTGGTATTTACAAAAGATAAACCGACATTTTTACAGTAAAAGTATATGGTCGGATGAAGCCTATTTTAGCAGCATAGGAATTTTAAATCGACAAAACCGTAGATACTGGTCGCAGAAAAACGAACACGTTATACTTCCAAGGGAGCGAGAGGGCAGATTTGGCTTCAGTGTTTCCTGCTTTATATTGGGGTCTAATATAAAATTTCATATTTATGAAGGAATCCTAACTGCAAAGAGATATCTACATTTCCTGGAAAATATGTTAACAGAAATTCGCGAAGATGTTCTTTTGGTCCAGTTAAATAATATATTTTTTCAGCAATTTTTTCATAATTGTCACGTTATAAGAACTTATCTGGAAAATCACTTTCATGGTCACTGGATTCGCACAATAAGATGGCCTCCCAGGTCACCTGATTTGTCAGTTCTTGACTTTTTTTGTGGGGTTATTTGGAAAATAAAATATTTCATACCCGGCATCAAACGATAGAAGCATTGCGTAATGCTACTGAAATGGAATTCAGAAATTTGCAAGCACGGCCAGTTGTTCTTTTAAATGCTGTGGGAAGAATAAAAACTGTGACAATATTGTGTTCAGAATAACGGAAATCAATCTCTGTAATGTGTAGGTATACGTTTTACCACAGATCCATATAGCTACGCAACAGATACATATTGTAAATGGAGCAATGTGTCTTCCGTCGATCGCCGACCTAGAGGGCAGGCCGTTCGCAAATTGTCTATATTTTAATATTCAGACCGCCCCGTGTTGCCAAACGGCAATGTATTTCTTGAGCGGGCCGATAAGTTAGCTTGTCCTTCGAGGAACAAGAGCTCGCCGCCAAGTCGGGTGGTTACAAGCGTTCTCCAGCAAATTCAAAAAACCGACTGCTCGCTCGTCGTAATCGTCGTATCGTGTATTATATTATATTGCCTAATGAAATGATTTACTTTTCCACTTTACGTTTAACTGGAATTATTTTCTTTCGTAGTTGCGCAGAAGCTTGTGGCGTACTTTTAGGGGAAAACTTGGTTTTCCTCAGAAAGGTACTCACTTGCGTACGGCAGCTCTTCGTCGGTAGAACAGATGGTCGTCGGCTAGGAACACTTACGCTTTTTAAAGGCGCCACTCAGTTTTTCCTTTAATGGATTCGTTTTCAGAGCTTCTGAACTGAGAAACCAAGCTCTTTTAATCTAAGTTGGTAATAAATAAATAGACTACCTGAGATCAGCTTCAATCAATTTAATTAGCAAATTGTGCCAAAGGAGGAACAAAAAATATGTTTATAAAGACCAAATAACATAGTTTAAAAATGCATTTGTTCTGACAAAAATAAATATAATGCAGTGAAGCCAAAATTCCCGAGTTATAGTTATATATACATAACCCCTATCTTTGGCCAAAGATTACCCCAATGTTATGTACATTTATGTACAAAAATATATTTAAAAGTCGCGTGTGAATTTAATTTTAAAATAATCAGAAGGCTAGCTTACACAGGTAAATATGTAATATATGTAAAGAATGAATTTAAGAAATAAAGAGGATATCACGAAAGTTATAGTATAAAAAAATTACGCAATTAAAAAAATGGAATAGACTGGCCTTAGGTTCTGGTGGGAGCTTCTAGAGTGTCCCATGCATCCTGTGAAACAGACACTTGTTGGTGGCTAAATGTTAGGCCGCCAATCCTGGTTACTACGGACAGCTATTTCTCTGATAGTGTATGAGAAAAGTGGAGGAAAACGTGCTGTGAAACGTGGACACCTCTCTAGCGCCTCTCTAACACCCTATCTAACGCCTCTCTAAAATCCTATCTAGCACCTCTCTAAAACCATTTCTAACGCCTCTCTAAAACCCTGTAAATAATATTTACAATAACCAAAACGTTCGAAAACATTAAAGAAATTTAACGGCTTACCTCTAGGTTGAGGGGATCTGCCTTACTATGCACATGGCGAATAAGAAATTAAAACGGGACTTCTCCCAGGAAGAATAATCAGGAATCGGCAAAAAGACATAATAATATGTATGTAAGTAATCAGACACTACTTCACATAACAATAATTGGTGCATAAAATAGCACTATAAAGGCAAAAAACTTCAGTCAGAAAAATCATGACTCCTCACACGATTAGCAAAATCGGAGTGTCTCGAAAAACGCTGGTACGTCGATCTACGAGTACCACGCATGGGTACTAGACGACATCTCGTCTGCTTGGATGCAGCCGGTAAAGATTTTTTTGGAAGTTGGCGAATGCGATGGATCATGGAAATTTACAAAAATATTAAGAAATAATAAGGGTAATAGTGGTTAAAGATTTAACCGCTACACTGCCCCTCTCCAAAAGAAAAAAATTAAAGACTACAAAGTGGACTTTACATTTTTTAACATTCATATGCCATAATATGATATGTGAGGTAAATATTAACAGTTTACGATAATCTAATAATAAAAAATATAAGTATCCTTAGAACTTACGAAAAAATATACAAAAATTGCAGTGCACAAAATAGTGTTGTCAAAATTTTAGTATTGATATCTCTCGCGTATCACTCGCCCCCAGGGGAGATTACAGTCGGTAGGTCACTATCGGTAGGTCACAAATCAGGTAAGGTCACTAAATTGGTAAGTCCACTAACATCTGACAACTATTTGGATAGCACTATTACTACAAATACTCACTAATAAATTATATATCAGCTAATTCAATCTATTTACAACTAAATCTATTTACAGCCTATAAGAAAGTAGAAACATCACTTATAGTAGAAAAACCATCGGTTACAAGAAACTGAAATAACCTAAAATGCTTTAGTATTTAAAATTTCTCACGGTATATAAACCAAACTATTTAAGTTAATTACTAGAAAAATAGTACCGATAATTTTTAAGTGTCAAGCAGGGTCTAATGAAACTGAAGTTGCGGCAAGGTGCCCGCGTGCATCAGCCCATTACACTTGCACAAAATTTTGACACTGAACCACGCCAAGGCGAGGTGAGTTACGCTAAGGTATGCTTAGCGGAGTTTTGCCCTAGGCAAATACCTAAGCCAAAACGCAAAAGAAAAAGAGATAAGGTAATTAAATTGAAGATACGGCACGGTAATTTCGACCAAGTTATAACTTCAATCAAAATTTACTTTAAAAATTTTTATGTAGAAAATAAAGGTAAGAACTTATGAGGAAAGAGATCTTTGGGTATCTTCTATATCCTCAGAATGTCCACGGTAAGGCAATAAATCTTTAACGTGCCACTTGCCTACTTTAGAACCGTCTAGGTTTTTTAATTCATAGACCAACGGAGATAATTTTTTAGAGACAAGAGATAAGATATGTTTAGGACTAAGTTTTGCAGCAAATTTGTTCGCAGCATTAGATAACATCTTGTTCGGACGCCATACTTTTTCACCTACATTAAAACAGACATCCCGTTTCCGGAGATTATAGGACTTAGAATTCCTTTCAAATGCAGAATGCAGTTTCTGGCGTATTTCTGCGAACATATTACGAAACTCAGATAAATTTTCGGCGTAGATATTCCTATCACCAGGCAATATTTCGGAAGATTGGTCTTGGGGAGGATGATCATAATAATCACCAGATAAAGGAACATGTCGCCCAAACATTAAATATGAAGGAGGAAAACCAGTTACTTCGTGAACTGCAGTATTAATAGCCTGCCTAATTTCAGCAATATGTAGATCCCAATCTTCATGTTTATCCACGTAACATCTGATAGCAGTAGTTATAGTTTTGTTGTTTCTTTCCACAAAATTGCATTGTGGTGAGTAAAACGGAGTAAACCACTGTTTGACGTGATATTTTCCACATAGATTTTTAAGGTTATGACTAGAAAAATTGGTTGCGTTGTCACAGATAAGGATCTGAGGCACACCAAATATAAGAAAAATCTGATTTTCTAAGAGATCTACAATAAGATTAGACTTAGAATGTTTAAGAGGAAAAGTAAAAGTGTATTTCGAAAACCAATCAGCAGCTACTAGCAACCATTTATTGCCTCTTTTTGAGCGTGGAAAGGGACCAATAAAATCTAAAGAAATAATCTGACCAGGTAAGTCAACAATTTTTTCCTTTCCCATGGTACCAATCTTAGGTAAGTTTGAATGTTTCTGCGCACCGCACACCAAACATTTACGAAGAAACTTTAAAATTTGTGACCTCATCTGAGGCCAATAGTACAATTCTTGAACACGAAACAAAGTCTTCCGAAAACCAAAATATCCACTGGTTGGAGGATTATGACAATTTTCGATGACCTTATCCCTTTGAGGTTTTGGAATCAAGAGTTTCCATTCCTGTTTATTAAAAGAATAAGAGGAACGACAAGGAATAAATTTTTGGACTAAGTCACCTTCAATTCGCCATTGAGGATACTTTTCAGGACTTTTACGAATATTGTCACGAAGAGAGATATACCAGGGATCAAGAGATGAGAAATCAACAGATAAGGAAGATACTTGTAAAGGTAGTGTTTGTGAGGTAGATGGACTGTCCATGTCCATATTATCTAGAAGAGAATAAGGTATACGACTTAAGGCATCTGGAACAATGTGCATTGAGCCTTTTCTATGCTGTAAATCAAAAGTGTGCTGCCTTAATCTAAGCAACCAGCGACTAAGTTTACCAGAGGGAGTTTTAAGATTATTAAGCCAAAGCAAACTGAAATGATCGGTGATTACGGTAAAACGCGTACCTTCTACCCAAGGTCTAAATTTTTCTATGCAGAATATAACTGCCAAACATTCCCGTTCGGTCACCGAATAATTTCTTTCTGCTCTGGACAAAGAACGGCTTGCATAAGCTATGACTTTTTCTTCTCCGTCTATAAACTGAGTCAACATTCCTCCAATACCAACATCGGAAGCGTCTGACTGAACATAGAATTTCTGACTGAAATCTGGTTGAGCTAGAATAGGTGCACTTACTAATTTTTGCTTGATACACAAAACGCGGCCTCAGCCTCGTCGTTCCAACTGATAACTTCTTTTTTCTTTTTGCCTTTAAGAAGCGAATTTAAGGGACTTACAAGAGACGAGAAATCTTTGATAAACCTGCGATACCATGAACACATTCCTAAGAAACGCTTAACTTCAGTCGAAGTGCAGGGACGTGGATAATTCAACATACAATCAACCTTACAAGGGTCGGTGGCTAAAGAATTATTTCCAACAATAAAACCTAGGTACTTTAAAGATGTCTTAAAAAATTGACATTTTTCAAGGTTAATAGTAAGGCCTGCATCCTTTAGTAAATTTTTTGAGGTTGTCAGTAACTCAATATGGTGTTCCCAAGTAGGAGAACAAAGTAAAATATCGTCTAGATAAGAGAATATATGCGGTTCGTACTTAGGTCCAAAAATTGAATCTACCAACCTTTGTTGAGTTTGCGCAGCATTGCACAAGCCAAAAGGAACTACCCTAAATTGAAAGTGTCCGCGACCAATTATAGAAAAAGCAGTTTTTTCTTTAGATGCGTCATCCAAAGGAATTTGCCAAAATGCTTTTCGCAGATCTATAGAGGAAATAAACTTCGCATTACGCAAGTTATTTAAGATACGATCTACGTGAGCCAAAGGAAAACTATCATGTTTAGTCAAATTATTCAAAAAACGTCCATCAAAACAAAATCTATATTCACCGTTTGGTTTTTTAACTAATAAGGTTGGAGAACTCCAAGGACTTTGAGATTCTTCAACTACACCTAATTTAATCATAGAGTCTAACTCTTTGTTTAGAATTTCTTGCATGTACGGAGAAAGTAGATAAGGTTTCTTTTTAAAAGGGGGGTTATCACCGGTATCTATATTTAGTTAAATTTTATTTGTTGTTAACTTATCGTTACTATCAATTTCTTTAAAGGAATCTAAAACTTTTTGAGCTTCTATTTTTTGAGTAGGAGATAAATCATCTACAGTGCAAAGTTTAGGAATACAAAATTTATTTGTTATTGTAGAAGTAGTACTTATTTCTATTTCATTACTATGAATAAACCAACTATTATTTTTGAAGTCCATTACTAAATTAAACTGTTTTGCAAAATCAATCCCAAAAATAAATGCATGCGTTACAGAAGGTACAATTAAAACTTTGATTATTTTACAACAATCATTAATAAAAATAGGCAAATCAGAGACACCAACAACTTTTTGCTGTGTACCGTCTGCTGTGCGAACATTAGAATCTACTACTGACTGAATCTTAATTTTTAATTTTTTCAAAATTTTTATTCTACTTGATCCAACAATAGAAGAGTTAGCTCCAGAATCTAATAAAACTGTGATAACTTGATCATAAAGACGAACTGAGATATAAGGTCTGTTATCATTAACTTTGTTAATAAATAGAGGTAGTATTTCGTTACTTGTTTTAGGTGTTTTTAAAAAATTAGAGACATATATAAGCCATTTGTTCCAATCAGATTTATCAAAATAGGACTTTGTGGTTAACTTCCCATCAAAGTACCGACCACGGGCAGTGCTTGATGAACTATTTAGTTTTTTGAACAATTTTTACAAGAATTAGTCTTTACATTGGGCTCGCCGCAGCGATAACAAAATATTTTTCTTTTTTCCGTACACGAATTATAGGTATGATTAGGTAACCGACAATTGAAACAAATAATTTTATTCTTAGATATAGATTGAGATTCCTTGTTATCCAAAGCATCAGAAGGTTTATCTACATTTTCTGATTTCTTAAATTTCCTATCAGCCTTAGACGTATTTTGGTTATCAAAACGAGAAGATTTTTTATTAAAATTTTTATAAGTACTTCGAGTGTCACGTTGTCGTGAACCACTTTGTTGATCCGAATCCGATAAATAAAATAATTGAGGTAGTTTTTTAGAAGTAGTCTTGGAAGCTTCTTCCAATCTTTTACACAAAATAGATAATTCATTGGCAGTATCAATAGAATGTAAGGCAAGCTGATTGATATATTCAGGTAATAAATTTTTTCGAATGTATTTCACCTTAGTGACCTCCGCTGGAGACGTAGATAAGCGACAAAATAAGTTTTCTAAATGAGCCATGAAAATAGTTACTGATTCATTTCTCTTCTGTTTTCTCTGCCTTATTTGTTCCCAGACATCGTCGTCTGCATAAGGAGGTAAAAAATGTTTCTTTAAACGAGATACTAAAGAAGGCCAATCTGTAATACTAGATTTAATGCTACGGTACCATATGAACGCATCACCAACAAAAAAATTCAACAGCTGAGTTAATTAAATCATTTTCTGAAACATCACGAGCCTGAGCAAGATCAGAAACTCTTTCTAAGAAGTAGAAAACACTTTTTGTATCCCCATTAAATTTAATTCCCCAAGAAGATATTGGTTGTTTACTGGCTGTACATGTGACAACAGGATTAACATTAACTATCGGTGGAGAGGTCTGAGTAAGATTATTTAAATTAGGAATGGATGAGGGCGACTCCTCTGAAACTTTTTCATCTAAATCTGACTCTACTTTAAGACACGTTGCATAAGATTCGTTACGAAATTTAATTGCATCGCCATCATCGGCTTCCGGAATTTTGATTCTTTTTATTCGGCCGCATAAATGAGCTAGTCTTGACTTAACGCGAAGGTAAGTACTATCGGTAGCACTTCCTTCAAAATCTGTAATAATATTTTCAATAGATGCAATACTTCTGTTTATTTCTGCTCGTTCGGTTCTAAAATCGGGTATATACGCTTCTATACAAATCTGACTTCCAGGTATCTGAATCTCTTTTTTTAAAAATCTAGACAAAATTTTTCTTTTTTCTACCACGTTACGGTCGGTATAAACAGACCTAATATTTAGTTCATAATCGAGTTCATAATCTAAAAGGTGATTAATTTGAAATTTATCAACTGTGGCAGCCATATTTAAATTTTTCTTTTCAGATAAGTATTCCAAAAAAACTTCTTAAAAATTTTTAATTAACGTTAGGAATTAAATAATTGAAGTATTTGTTATAAAAGACTACAAAAAACAAATTAAAAATATTTGGACAACCGGTATATAATTTTTAAAGCCAACCTGTATAGTTGCTTATGTAAGGATCACGTTTGAGACAACCTGTACCTAAATTAAAATTTTGTCACAAAATAAATATAAATTTTGGTCAGGCAAAAGCAAGTTTTTTTTTTTTTTAGGTAACAATTGAAATCTGAAATAACCGGTAACTGCTTAAAACTTTTTAATTATAAATCTTAAATACTGGTTTTAATTTTGAAATAATGTTTTATTCTATTCAAAAAAGATGCAATCGGTAAATAATATAAAATATTATTTTACTACAATGTTCGTCAAGACGTATACATTTCCAACAAATATGCTTTTTTGTATCGGTAAAGGAATGCAAGAAAAAATGGTTTGGCCAAACAACTCAAGGACGCGACGCGACGTTCGCAGTTATCAATTCAGCAAATATCTAATTTTATTTGAAAATTAGGGGAAACAAAATTTTAAAATAATTTTTAGAGAATCAAAATTTTTATTAATAAATAATTGGCCAAAATATTAATCAATATTAAAATCTCTATAATTAATAAATGATATACACCATTGTTTGTGTGTAGGTATGAGTATTTTTATAAGACAGAAAAAGACAGAAATAGAATCAGTAAAAATACATATTGTGAATAGTCAGTTTTTGGGGAAAATATAAAAATTTATGGATAAACAAGCCAGAAAGAAAATTTGAAAATTAAGAAAAAATGTTATGGGGTTTTGAAACTAATCTCAGTAGAAAAAATACAAAAAATAAAATCTAAGCGTAAGCACTCAAGCCCCACGCCTATGGGCGCTATTTTATGTGGCGTACTTTTAGGGGAAAACTTGGTTTTCCTCAGAAAGGTACTCACTTGCGTACGGCAGCTCTTCGTCGGTAGAACAGATGGTCGTCGGCTAGGAACACTTACGCTTTTTAAAGGCGCCACTCAGTTTTTCCTTTAATGGATTCGTTTTCAGAGCTTCTGAACTGAGAAACCAAGCTCTTTTAATCTAAGTTGGTAATAAATAAATAGACTACCTAAGATCAGCTTCAATCAATTTAATTAGCAAATTGTGCCAAAGGAGGAACAAAAAATATGTTTATAAAGACCAAATAACATAGTTTAAAAATGCATTTGTTCTGACAAAAATAAATATAATGCAGTGAAGCCAAAATTCCCGAGTTATAGTTATATATACATAACCCCTATCTTTGGCCAAAGATTACCCCAATGTTATGTACATTTATGTACAAAAATATATTTAAAAGTCGCGTGTGAATTTAATTTTAAAATAATCAGAAGGCTAGCTTACACAGGTAAATATGTAATATATGTAAAGAATGAATTTAAGAAATAAAGAGGATATCACGAAAGTTATAGTATAAAAAAATTACGCAATTAAAAAAATGGAATAGACTGGCCTTAGGTTCTGGTGGGAGCTTCTAGAGTGTCCCATGCATCCTGTGAAACAGACACTTGTTGGTGGCTAAATGTTAGGCCGCCAATCCTGGTTACTACGGACAGCTATTTCTCTGATAGTGTATGAGAAAAGTGGAGGAAAACGTGCTGTGAAACGTGGACACCTCTCTAGCGCCTCTCTAACACCCTATCTAACGCCTCTTTAAAATCCTATCTAGCACCTCTCTAAAACCATTTCTAACGCCTCTCTAAAACCCTGTAAATAATATTTACAATAACCAAAACGTTCGAAAACATTAAAGAAATTTAACGGCTTACCTCTAGGTTGAGGGGATCTGCCTTACTATGCATATGGCGAATAAGAAATTAAAACGGGACTTCTCCCAGGAAGAATAATCAAGAATCGGCAAAAAGACATAATAATATGTATGTAAGTAATCAGACACTACTTCACATTACAATAATTGGTGCATAAAATAGCACTATAAAGGCAAAAAACTTCAGTCAGAAAAATCATGACTCCTCACACGATTAGCAAAATCGGAGTGTCTCGAAAAACGCTGGTACGTCGATCTACGAGTACCACGCATGGGTACTAGACGACATCTCGTCTGCTTGGATGCAGCCGGTAAAGATTTTTTTGGAAGTTGGCGAATGCGATGGATCATGGAAATTTACAAAAATATTAAGAAATAATAAGGGTAATAGTGGTTAAAGATTTAACCGCTACAAGCTAAAAAAGTTTTATATTTTAAACTTTTCTTACATGCTCGCGGTCTCACAGTTTTAGTTATTTTACATATTATCATATCCATAATTTAGTATGGATGTTTCACTTAAAAAAAATGTCGTCTGAAATAGTGTAATTAATACCTATTGTTTTATAATGTTATAAACTGCGTCTCAAAAAAAAAGACTACTGCACCCATTCCTACATGTTTGCTGTTCGGAAACAAATTTATCAATTGAATGGTTTTTTGGAAGAAAGCCTCTTTCTTTTACATTCATTAGAGGCGAATATCTTTGACTCAAGAATGTATTTAAGTAAATGATATACAGAGTGGGAAAGCAACAACCACAAACCGAGTCCTAAATGACGCCATTTAATTAACCATTAAATATTTTAAATTAAATAAGCTGTTAAAAATAGTCAATTAATGTATAGAAAAAAGCATTTTTGTATTTTAAGAAAAAATAGACATTTTATATATAGAAAATACATTAAGCAAAATCCAAAAATCCTTTGACATTTTTAAATCGCTTTTTAATATACGAAGTAAATTTACTACCACAGATTCATATAGCTACGCGTAGCTATATGGATCTGTGATACTAGGTACAACATATGTACAGGGTGGTCCACATAAGATGACCCACTATCTGATCTCAGAATCTGTAAGAGCTACAAAAGAAAGTTAAAGACAAAAGTTTCTTGTCTTGACTTTAATTTTTTAGGTATTTAGTTTCTACGTATACAGCGTGTTTAGTTTTTTCTGGGCAAGTACCAACTTTCTTATTTTAAATAGAACACCCTATATATTTTTACATATTCGGATTTTACGATTGATAGTAAATTGATGAGTAAATTTTAGTATAACATGTTTATTGAAATTGTCAGTAGTTTTCGAGATATTTTAATTTTTAAATTTTTTACGGCGAAATCAGTCATTTGAAAAATATCATGTATTTATGTTTAATATTAATTTAATTAATTTAATACTATTTATTCTTGATATCTACCACCTATATAGAACACAGTTAAAAATAAGTTATAATAGATAAGCACAAGACTTCTTGTTCTTGCACAATACTTTTTAAATATAATATGTAGGCTCTTAATTTATAATAATGTTAATGAAATCCAGACTATAACTATTTTAATATTAGATTTATTTTTAGAATAAAAAGGGTAATTTTTCTTGGATGATGATTACGTTTCTTATTAATTAAATACCATACGGTAACACATCATGTTTTTAAAGAGAAAAATAATTTTTATTATTACAGCTGTGTCACAACGACCTGTTTTCACGGAAGTGTATTATTTCGAAAACAAAGAAATTGCTAAAAAAAAATAGGAAACCATTAGAGAAAGAGAAATGTAATAAATTAGAGAAAATTTTATTTGGCATTTGAATACGTTATTATACAGGGTGTTACAAAAAGATGTTTAGAAATTAAAAGGGCAGATTCTACATCTAGAAATATGAAAATAAGTTTATATAAACATAGGTTCTCAAACGCTTCTTTTTCGGGATACAGGGTGTTTAATATTTTCTTTTTTAAATGTTTCTTTTTAATTTCTCGAAAATGCGTTAAGATATTGACATGAATTTTGGTACACGCCAGTATGTAATTAAAGGGCACCTTTAAGTGTAAAAATTTATTTTCTAAAGTACTTGCATCAGTGGCGTTCGTGAGGGGAAATTCTTTATTTTTAGCGAAAAAATGGCACGCCACTGATTTTTTGAAAAAATTGGTATTTATTTTTTGAAGTCCAATCAATTCTGCGTGAAAACTGTCTCTTAAGCTTTTTTGTTCTGACACACCGTTTTCGAGATAAAAAGTAATTTATTTCTTACAATAAAAACAAATAATAATTTTTTTTTAATATTTTTTGTTCAGAAAACTGTGCATTTTGATTTTAGTTTATGGTAGATGCTGGAAATGACTTCTCCGTGCTTAATACATGCTCTAAATCGTCTTCGCATATTTGTCCTATAGAGCTCTTCGGAATACTTGAGGTGTGAAAATATTAAATAATAATAATAAACTTCTTTATTTCAAGGCTTGATCACAAAACAGGGAACACAAAAAGAAATGACGTCAAAAAAAGAAATACATAAAGCTCAATTAACAAAATCGCTTAGACTACAGGGTTCTAAATTAATTAACAGTTTCCCAATTTTAACTTTAAAATGTTTTTGTGAGTTTATTTGTTTAATTTCATTTGGCAGTGTGTTAAATAATTTTAAGCACATATAATGAGGAAATTTTTCTGTAAGTGCTAGTCTATGTATTGGATATAAAACATTTAAAGATCGTGTTCATATAACATATCTCTATGCTTAAAGAAAAACGCCAAACATTCATAGATATAAACGGCATAAACAGTAAGTATTCCCAAGTCTTTAAACTCACCCCTACAACTTTCTCTATACTTCATTTTTTTGATAACCCTTATCACATGTTTTTGGACTACAAGAATATTTTGGATTGAGTTGTGTCTTCCCCAAAAAAACAATTCCGTATCTCAAAACAGACTCAAAATTTGAACAATACAGCATTCTGAGTCTTTTCTCCCATATATATACCTACCCATGATTCGGATGCCATAACAAACAGAACCCAGTTTTTTTTCTAAATTATTTAAATGATATGACCAGTCGATATGCCCATTGATAGATGCCCTAAAAATTTTGCTTCTCTTGAAAATGGGAGTTCTTTACTATCAACTACTAAATTTAATGGTTTTTCTACGGTTGACTGTTTTGTTCTAAATAAAATAATATTAGTTTTATCTTTGTTGCAAATTAATCTATTTTTTGTAAATCATTCATTGGCAAGATTAAAAAAATATTTCGCTTTAGTGAGTTCGTCTATATTTTCACCACCTACAATTAAATTAGTGTCATCAGCATATTTGACAATATATGTTGATAGTGTTTGTCCGTTATGTAAGCCAAATCGTTGATAAATATAATAAGAAGAATCTGTCCCAAAACACTTCCCTGTGTTATGCCTATATTATTGGTTTCTATTTCTGATTTGCTTGTTTTCCATTCTTTGTAATTGATACAGTTTGCTTTCTGTCACCCAGATAACACCCAAGCCATTTTTTGGCATTTCCCCTGACACCATATAAGTACTTATGTCGAGTTTTTTAAGCAATAACTCCCTATCCAGACAGTCGTAGGCCTTTGAAAGATCTAAGAAGATTGCCGCACAGAAACCCCCTATATCTCGAAAAAGAAGCGTTTAAGGATCCATGTCTATGTAAACTTATTTTCATATTTAGATGTAGGATCTGCCTTTAAAATTTCTTAAAATCTTTTTGTAACACCCTGTATACAGAAGGTGGCATTTAAAATAAGGAAGTTATTGGTCACCTTGGTATAAATGCAGAATATTGTAATATTTTCAACATCCCGTATAACTTTTTGATGAAAACACTACTTTGTCTTAAAAGTCCAACCTCAACTGATGAAAATGGAAAAACGCGGCGGGTGACCCCAACAGACTGCGATCTTTTTTTTTTCCATTCGCATCGGTGATTTGAACCGTCGGATGTGCTGTGGCGTCGTGTTGAAATTCAATCTTCGACAGATATTAGAACGGACGGTTCGGTACGACCGTTTTCGGCCATAGACTATCAGTTTGGCACGCCGATTCGAATCGCAGCGATACGAATTTTAAAATATTCCAAAAACTAAGACTTGGTGCGTCAATTTACCCTATTTTGGTCTCTAGAAATCGAAAATGTTATAAAAAACAGGACATTCGAAAAAAAAACTTAAAATTGTATCAGATCTTTCCTTTGGGACACCGTGTATGTGTGTAAATAATTTTAAATTGTTCCCCTAATGCCCCCGTGTCGGAAATGGTGGGCCCCCTTGTATAGTTGCTAAAATATTTAAAAATACTATCTTCGAACCCTGAAATATTTATGATTTTATTTTTAACGAAACATTGAACATAACATTGCAAACAGAATACATAATATACTATATAACAATTTGTTTTATAAAATCACAAAAAAAGAAATTTGATGGGAAATCTAAACAATCTCACTGTGTAATTTCTTCTTGAATTTCCACAGTTAAAATAACCTCACTTAGCACCTCCCGGACGCATCGCATGTTGCTATTCACGACGTCGATCTTTGCGCAGCGAAGGCTTTGAGAGCAGTGTTGCCAACTCTCGAAAACTTTTCTCCCTAAAGCTCCAACCAAAAACCCCTAAAAACCCTACAATTACTGGGGAATTCCCCTAAAAATATATTATTATTATTGAAATAAATAACTAATTATTATTACATGAATCACACAATCAATCATAAATATAATTGAATTTATTAATATAAACAAACAAATTTATAATAAATTAAAAATTACAAATAAAAATAAATATTATTTAGCAACATTTTTTAATATTCTCTATTCATATTATCTAAGCCTTTGAATATTTTTGATAATATTTTTTCTTATCTGTATCTTTGGGCAATTTAATTCATTTGTCAACCAAACTGGTGACAAATGAAGTTTTATTCATTGCTTAACTGTCAACCGTAACTACAACCAGAGCCACCTGAAAATGTCTTATATAACAGTGACATTCGCATTCGCGTTTTATTTAACTCTGCATTTTTAGTAACAAGCAACCGTACTAGATGTCACTAAGCCGCTATGTTAGAAATGAATGTGATGGGCTAGATTTGGTTACTTCTGAGCCTATAACATCACATCATATATTTAAATTAAAAAAATGAATATTCTAAGTTAAAAAAAACCCTGAAAATACCCCTAAAAATATAACACCCCTAAAAAAATCCCATTCGGCTCTTTAAACCCCTAAATTTGGGGGGAAAACCCCTAAGTTGGCAACCCTGTTTGAGAGAAATGAATTGCCGTCGATCCCAGTCCCAGTCGCTTGAACGCGTTTAGATTTAATCACAACTTGGCAATGCGGCACACGTAAATGCATCGGTCATTGAACTGGTTCACCCGCTTTTCGAAGCCGGTGAACATTTCATACCTCGCGTGTAGACCATTGGAGTATTTATCTGTTGCGTAGCTATATGGATCTGTGGTTTTACTTCATGGCCTACTATAAAATATTGACATTTTTATTAAAATTGTGATTCATCGGCTTCAATGAAACAATAAATATCATGTGTTAGATATTTTTGAAAAGCCCCCGATAAACGGAATGTAACGACGTATAAATATACAGGGTGTCCCATTTAAAAAACTACAACTTTATGCCATTACTCGGAAATTATAATATTTAGACCCAATCAAACCCAATCAAAACTAACTGCGTCATCGTATTCTACGTAACATTCTGCACGAATGTCAGTTTTTACGATTTTGATATGATGCGGCATAGACGAGATACAAGGGGTGCTCAAAAAGCGAAACTTTTCAGAATCACCCTGTAGCTCGAAAACAAAGAAAGCCACGAAAATTCTGTTCCTGGCATTTTTCGATTCACAAAAAAGTAGCGCCATGACGTGCAAACCGCAACCTTCTATCTCTACTAATAACTGAGATAACCCGCAAATACAACGAAATCCGGACACCCTGTACACTGATGCGGAGTAATTAATATTAAAAATATATACAGATGATTTTTATCGTATAATGTCTGAAAATCTAGATAAATTTGTTACCTCAAATTATCCTGAGGTAAATAAATTTAACGTTATTAAAAATAAATCGGTAGTTGGTAGAATGAAAGATGAGTTTCCAGGCGATCCGATAACCTGTTTTTATGGTACCGGAGCTAAAGTTTATTATATAGGTTCAATAAATAATGAAATGAAGAAAGCCACAGATATAAAAAATCGGTAATTGAAAATATGCTTCATCTCGAAGATTATCGGAAGATCGCAGAGTGTGGAGGTTTAATATTTCGAAAAATGTAGACTTTCCGAAGTAAGAATTACGACATCTACACAGAAACGTTAAACAAGATTTCCTTGTCATACAATGACGATAAGCGTTTCATTATACCATCTGCAACAAAAACTTAACCTTGGGGGCAAGCAGATATTGAGTTTTATAAATCAAATCCAAAACAGAATTTAAGAATGTTACTTGAGGTAATGGAAAATTATTTACTCAATGAATATTCTTAACGATAAATACAAAAACTGAACCAGAAGGTAATTTAGAATATTTGCTTAACATTAATAAATCATTAAGCTAGCAACTGGAAAGTTCATACGTGTTAGGAAATATTATAGTTATAATTTGTATTTATTCATGTTAAATAATTTAAAAATGTTTATTTATTTTTTGATTTTAAGTAAAGAAATAAAAACTCGTTTGATAGGATAGTTTTATTAAAAGAATTATGCACATAAAGTAAAAGTTATATGTAAAGGAAACATTTATAAGGAACAATTGGATAATTTCTGGTAAACTTCTTCCAAGACCCAGCTTCTTTGCGTCAAGTCTCGTTCAGTGATATTGTCACGGGATCTTATTAAAACCACTGGCTTCATCATTAATTGTGCAGCTATATTTATTAAATTAAAAGAAATATTATATTTTACACATTTTTAAAATAACCCAGAAAGAATCCTACCTGTATATTGCCTAAAAGCACGTTGACGGGGGAAAGCGGTTCTAGTCGTAGCAGACTCGCTTGGCTTGAGGTATCGACTGATGCCCTACCGCTGTTCTCTCACTCCAAGTCGACCCCTTCCAGCCCTACCGCCGGGCTGACGTATCGACATGCGTCGAACGGCGCGTAGGAAGGGGTGACCCGGGAGCAAGCGAAATGCAATTTGGTGACACTCCCCCCCCCCCCCCCCCCCCCCCCCGGAAAACAAAAATCCAAAGGATTTTTGTGTCTAAATTCCCTATTATATTCTCTAATATTAAAAAACTCTTTTCGGTTTAATAAAAAATAAAAAAGAAATATACAATTAAAAAGCTGCATTATTTTTTGTTTGTCTTTGTTCTTTCTCTTCTTCCTACTGGCAGGTCTTCCTCCCTCTTGTTCGGTTGGCTCCTTGGAACTTCTGGCTCTCTTCTTCATGCTTTGTGGCTCTTCCTCCCTGCTGTTCGGATTGTCCTTAGTCTGGTCCTCATGTGTTGTGGTCCCAAGGTGGACTTGTCCCCCGCTGGCACCGTCAGTGGTCCGCTGGCCTGGCAGGTCGTCGCCGCTCCCCAGGTTGCGGTCCCAAGGTGTTGTGGTTCCAAGGTGTTGTAGTCCCAAGGTGTTGTGGTCCCCATGTGTTGTGGTCCCCATGTGTTGTGGTCCCAAGGTGGGCTTGTCCCCCCCTCTGGCACCGTCAGTGGTCCGCTGGCCTGGCATGTCGTCGCCGCTCCCCTGGCTGGCTCTCTTCTTAGGACCTCAGGTGGTTGTTGTACATGAAAAACAAACAAACAGGGAGTTAGACGCTACAAAAACTATTTACACAATTTATTTACAAATTTAAATACAGTGAAGCAGTAATTTCAATTTTCTCCCGTCCATCTTTTGTGTTTGGCCCCCGTGGCCACCCAGCACGACCGTACTCGGAACAATTACCTTTCTTTAAATACTTTCAGCCCTTAAAAACTTTTTGCTTTTTCCAAAAATTTTCAATTTTCCATTTTCCAAAAATTTTCCGCAAATTTTCCACAAACTACCTATTTCTCCCCCTCCCCTACCGGAAAAAAATACACGGTTCCTCAGAGGCTTTACCCATTACTCTTTATCTCTTATACACAAAAACAAAAATAACGACACAGCATCATTGAACATTGCCAGATTATACGTGTTGATCAGGCACGCTTTCAAGCAACGCTCAACTGCACAGAGCCTCGTGCAACTGTTCACGATCTCTCTTACTTTTTTCTCTCTTAACACAAACGTTTAATTTTTCACTTTCTATATTTCTTTAACACCGTTTACTACCTTATACCTCTTTATTACCTGGGGGAAAAAATTAAAATACCTTTTATTTATTTTACTACCTATTTTCACTAGTGGCTTTTATATAACAACAAAAAATATATGCATTGTTCCTACTACCCTTCCAAATCATATGGTTCGTGGTACGGGGCCAATCTATATAAATGGACTGTTTCCTGTTTAGCTCTTGCTCCCTCACCCCTCTGAATAATGTAATTTACTGACGATGCTTTTCTTACTATTACAAATGGTCCGTGATACTTGCACTGCAGTTTGTCACTTTTTCTTTTCTTTCTAATGTAAACTCTAAGTTTGACTTTGTCTCCTGTTTCATATGTCACTTTTTTGTGGTTACTGTCATATCGGGTTTTGTCCTTTTTCTATTTCTGTGTAATATTTCTTTTTGCTTCCTGTCTATGTTCCTCTATATTCGGGTTCGGAATAAGCATAGTGGCTGATTTTAAAAACATGGCGTCTGGTATGAGCTGTGGGTTTCTTCCAAAAACTAAATAAAATGGCGAAAACTGCGTTGTGTCCTGTTTACTGGAATTGTAGGCAAATGTTACCATTGGCAGGTATTTATCCCAGCCATCCTGTGACGTAGACACATACAGGCTGAGCATATCTGCTACGGTTTTGTTAAATCGCTCAGTTAGCCCATACGTTTTCTGAGCCCATATTTTGCACCATTTTTCTTACCAATTTTGACCTAAAAACTTGACCTCTGTCACTCAATATTTTCTTTGGTACTCCATGGATGCTTATTACTTGGTCCACCAGAAACGATGCTATTTCTTCTGCTTTTGCTCTAGGTATTGCTTTGGTTATTGCATAACGGGTCACATAATCTGTACAAACAACTATATTTTTATTTTGAATTTTGTTTTTGTTAGGGGTCCTAAAATATCTATGCCTATCATTTCGAAAGGCTGCAAATCATCAATCTTTATTGGTTGCAGATCACCTGCTGGTTTTTCATTGTTTGGCCCTTTTCTCGTCTGACAATCAGGACATCCCCTAATAAATTTCTTCACGTCAAGATGCATTTTATCCCAATAATAGCGTGTTTATTCTGTCATACGTTCTTGCATATCCTAGGTGTCCCGACAATGGCTCACAATGCAGCTGTTGCATCAGTTGTGCTTTCAGTCCTTGAGGGATTACCTTGCGTCCTCCTGGTGTGGGACAGCCGACTTTTTGTATAGCACACCATCTCTAACAGTAACATTTTTTTGCACGACGTTGCAAATGTGAATTGCCGTAATTCGGATCCTGGACTGCCTGTAGTAAGTCTGACACGACTGTATCTTCTTCTTGGAACTCCGTGATGTCCAGTAAGGGTAGCAAAAATGTGGGAACTTCATTGGCATCATACTCGCCCTTTAGTGTTGCCTGAAAACAGGGTTGTCTGGAAAGACAATCTGCGTCTTGATTGCATTTCCCTGATTTGTGGATTATTTCGTAATCAAATTCTTGTAGTTTGCAGCTCCATCTAGCTAATCTCCCTGTAACATTTTTGAGATTCTTTAGATAACACAGTGGCTGGTGATCAGAAAAGATTTTTATGTGTTCTCCCCAAATATAGCTTCTCAAATACTTTAAACTCCACACTATGGCTAGACCTTCTTTTCCCCAACTCCATAATTTTGTTCAGCTTTTGTGAGAGTTCTGGACACATAGCAAATGGGATGCATTTCCTCGTTCATTTTTTGTAAGAGTACTGCTGCTATCCCTTGGTCTGAGGCGTCTACATGTAGCTCTTTTTCTGCGTTGGGAAGGTAGTGAGTTAGCACTGGAGGTGATTCTAATTTTCTTTTTAATATCTGGAAAGCTTCTTCTTGAGCTGATGTCCACCAAAATGGAATATCTTTCTTCAGCACATCGTATAACGGCCTGGCAATGACACTAAAATTTTCAATAAATTTTCTATAATAGTTGGCGAGTCCTAGACAACTTTGAAGTGATTTTTTATTTCGTGGAGTTGCAAAATGGTATACTGCTTCAAGTTTTGAAGAATCAGGAAGAATACCTCGCTCACTAATGGTGTGGCCTAGTACTGCTAGTTCTTTATACGCAAACTGGCACTTAGATGGTTTTAGCTTTAGACCAGTTGCTTTTAGTTTGCCAGTACTTTTCTTAGGTTCTGGTTATGTTCTTCCAAATTTTTTCCATAGACTAAGATGTCGTCTAAGTACGTCATTGCTCCGTTCCATTTCATGTCTCCCAAAATTGCGTCTGCCAACTACTGAAAAGTGCTTGGTGCTGTTGTAAGACCAAAACTTAGGCGGTTAAATTCGAACAAGCCATCAGTAGTGACGAATGCTGTTATATGGCTGTCCTTCTCATCAATTTCTACTTGCCAGTACCCTGAAAACATGTCCAACGTAGTAAAGTATCTAGCTTCTCCCAGGTAGGTCAAAATGTCGTCTATGACTGGCAGAGGATACACATTCTTTATTGTTTTTGCGTTCAATTTTTTATAGTTAACGCAGAACCTCATATCACCATCTTTTTTGGGAACTAGGACTACTGGACTGGAATACGGACTTACAGACTTTCTTATCACATCATTTTCAAACATTTCTTCTACTTGTTTATTAATAATTCTTCGCTCTGCGTGAGAAACTCTGTATGGTCTGGAAACCACTGGAACGTCATCGGTCGTCTCAATTCGGTGCTTCACTAAATTCGATTTTCCTAGGTCGCTGATGCTCCAAGCAAAAGTATCTTCAAAATCTTGGACTAACTCACTTACACTTTGAAAGTCATTTTTACACAAGTCCCTATTTACATTATAACTTTTTATTATAATATTGTTCGGTAAAGTCACTAAAGTTCGCTTATATTTTTTATAGAGTCACTATCTGCTTTAAACGCGATGCATGTGCCTGCAAAAAGTTTTTTTGTTTTTCTACCGTAGTTTTATATTTCGGCGTACCACGTCAAATTATCACTAAAAATTTTATTAAGTCCATTTTTTTTTCAAAAAATCATAGTTCGGGGTAAAGTTTATTTTATTTTCACCAGTTTTTTTAAAGTTCACTTCGCATTTAATAACGTCTTTCGCAATTACCATGTCAGTACGCAACGTAATTATCGCACTGTCTGTTCTGCAGTTTTCAATTTCAATAGGTAACTCCTCCCAAAAACAACTATTTACATTACTGATTTGACTATTTACACGTTCTTTATGACTACTACTATCTCCTAAATTCATTGCCAAGGTAACTATTTCATTTTCATCCGTTTTCAAACTAATTTCATTCGCTTTTAAATTTATCATAGCTTCATGGGCCTTAAGAAATTCTAATCCTAATAAAACGGGTTTGGGTAGGTTTGCTATAACTAAGGCTTCTAAGGAAAAGGTACAACCAATAAAACAAACATTTATTTCTGCATAACCAATAATTTTTACCAGCGAACTATTCGCTACTTTAATAAAAGTTATGCCTGCGCCGGGCTTTATTTGATTTTTATTTACATATTTACTATCTACAATATTTTTAACTGACGCAGTGTCTATTATAACCTCAATATCTACATTATTTAAACTTCCTTTTACGGAGAGAACATCTGTTGCTGCTTCATGCTGATTCTGGTTCTGATTCTGATTTTCTTTCTGTTTCTGGACAGTGCTTATGTGTGTCAACACTGTCCGTTGGAGTTTTCCGACTGCCATTGCTGTTGCCAATTTTGATACCTATTGGTTTGCTGCTCTGGACGGCGGCCATTTTGTTCTCGACTAGGTTGACTTGGCGTCCATCTTGGTCTTTGGTTTTCTAAATTTCGCTGTCCTCTGTAGTTTTGGTTATTTCTCTGTTGCGGATTGCTAAAACAAACTTATTGCCTTGTGACCTGGTTTTCCACACTGAAAACATACTGGCCGACAGTCGGTAGTACGTAGCTGCCATTTTTTGAAAATTTCCGTTTTCTCTTCTGTCTTGGTTTTGCATAGCTTTTCCAATTTCATCTCTCACAACTTGCGTGATTTCATGCATCAAGTTCGATTTTGTTTTTTCTGGCTGAACCTGCTGACTTGTCCCTGTTATTCTTTCTGACATTGACAGCTGTGCGAAGATTTCCGAAGCATGACTTATTTCTTTTTCAGCGTCGTTTATGGTTTTAACAAGCTCTTGTACCTCTGCAAAATTTTTTGGCTGCCTAAGCTTGATTTGGTAGGCGTATGTGGGCAGTAGACCCTGTTCAAAATGTTCTCGTCTAATTTCGTCCTTCATTTTTGGATCTACTTTGTCGCATAGGTACACCATTTCCCGTAGATAATTCATTACGTTTTCACCTGGCTGCTGTCTTCTATAACGTAATTTTAGCTTCGTTTCGTTGACATACGTGCTAAACGAAAATTCTTTTTTCAGGTCTTCTACTTGCTTTCCAATCGGAACCTGGGTTTCGTATTGCATAAATTTGCAACCAAGTTTGTGATTGTCCTAATAAATACGACGAAAAATAACATAGCTTAAGGTTGTCATCCCAGTTATTAATCAAAGCTGTTTTTTCATAGTCTTCCAAAAATACACTTAAATTATCGTAATCCGGATTATACGAACGCGTCGCTACAAATTGTGGAACTGCCGGTATTCTGGCTGGGTTTATTAGATTTCCTAACGCGCAATTTAAGGTGTTCGGCATTTTTGAAAAAATATTTTTATCTGGTTTAGCGGTTACCTGTTCGTTATTTGGCAATAAAGTTAGTGACTCGTTTGAAAAATTTTGAGCTATTGCTACTGCTATTTTCCGCTAAAATTGACGACTGTATGCTTTCCGGCGAGTTATTAAATATTAATGACCTTCTAAGACTGTCTTTACTTTTAGGGGTTGATGATGTTTCAACAACTTTGTCGTTTTCTTTAGTACCGCTTATTTCCTTGTTTTCCGCCTTGTTTTCACTTTCTGTGACTTTATTTTTATTTCCTGCCTTCTTAGAATGACTTCTTAACACCATTAATTTTTCCATGTAGTAAGAAAAGTGCACGCCATGTAGTAAGAAAAATAACGCATCCTTAAATATTAGGAACCCGATCAAAAATTTATTTTTAAGACTTTCCAAACTAGTAAAAAAATATGTAGCAATTTTCATACTGCATAACTGGCACAATTTTAATTCTGCTTATTTTTAGCATTCAAACCCAAAAAGGCAGAAGATATTTACGGGTTCTCGTTAAAAAAATGAACTCAAAAAGTTAAAAACAAATTTTAAACAAGTTTTCTATCGGCATTAGTTACTAGAGAAAACCCAATAATTAAAAAATCTAATATGTATTTTACAGAACCCGAAAAATTCTATATCATTTAAAAATTTATCCCACGAAAACGTACTAAAATGTAACACAAGCCAATAAAATATTTGTTTAAAAATGCTCTAAATAAATTTTAAATATAAAATAATACCGTTAAAAGCATGAAAGATTATTCACTTCGCACCAGGAATGTGCCTAAAAAAACATTTGGTCAATCCGCAAAAAACAAATAAAAAACGATAACCTTGATCATGACCTTTTTGGAATTTTACCAGCAAATAATATTTTAATAAATTCATATCTATTTCAAAAATACAGTTTTCCCTATAAAACAAAATCAAAAATCGGCACAATAAGCAGTTTGCGAATTTTGCATAACTAAAAATGAAACCAAAAAGGCAATTATTCAGAAAACATCGGCCGTTCTGACCGAAACACGGCGCCTCCATCAAGATTGTCACGGGATCTTATTAAAACCACTGGCTTCATCATTAATTGTGCAGCTATATTTATTAAATTAAAAGAAATATTATATTTTACACATTTTTAAAATAACCCAAAAATAATCCTACCTGTATATTGCCTAAGAGCACGTTGACGGGGGAAAGTGGTTCTAGTCGAAGCAGACTCGCTTGGCTTGAGGTATCGACTGATGCCCTACCGCTGTTCTCTCACTCCAAGTCGACCCCTTCCCGCCCTACCGCCGGGCTGACGGATCGACATGCCTCGAACGGCGCGTAGGAAGGGGTGACCCGGGAGCAAGCGAAAAGCAACTTGGTGACAATATGTCTTCTTCGTTGGTACATATGTGTCCAACAAGAAATTCATTGGATCACCTTAATACGTAAAAAATCTACAGAGCTAATAGGGTCGCTGTGGCTCCAGTATAAATCATATGTGCCACACCTGATACACTTGGCGTGGAACTCCTTTTCTGGCTCACTATAAGTCTCTGCAGATAAGTCTGGCTGCTGTTGATCGAGTGGTAACATGACGTTTGCTGTACGAAACTTTGAAAAGATGTTTAATACTTCAATAGTACACAGCCTATATATAAGTAACTCTACCTCGAACCTAGACAACAGCACCGCCGCCAGAATGTACACCTTGCAAAATATTTCAAGGCCAAATAATCAAGACCTGATAAAAGTCATCGAAGTAAAGAGAGTGTCTATAAATATGGTTTGTCTTGATCAGATAACCTTGAGAGCACAAACAATAACAGAAGTAAGGACACCCGGTTACCTTGAAAATATGTCATTCAATCGCTGTTTAAACGTAGAACGTAACCTTGTAAGTTGAATTAACTTGTTTGGTCTTCAAAGCATCAAACTTCATATAGGATGGGGGTTTATGGTGGGAGTGATAAGTATAAATTTGGCTTGTTAGGCAGAGTATTTCATAGTTCGCTAGAACAGTTCACCGAGTAAGTACATTTATTTGTCAGTTTAGTGCAGTGAGGTTCGTTAGAAAAATGAATTTCGGTAGTGAGTCTTTGTTAAATGCGTTTAAGGGCAAACTACCGCTCTTCTAAAATTCCCATTTCAAACGGGACAACAATTTTCGTTATTTTTAGTCCGATAAATTTTTTTCCTTTTTTGAAATATAGGGAATCGTTATGCCGATAACTTGATCGTTTTACTTTTTTGATTTTTTGCACGTTTGTATTTTATTTTCGGCAAAATTGATTTTTTTTTAAATTTATAAAATCAAAATATCGATTTTCTAAAACGATCAATCGAAGTGGAATGAAAAATTATAAAAAATTGGTTTATGAAATTTTTGCATTAGGTTGAAAAATAACATAGATATTTTATGTTGTTTTCAAGATTCCCCATATAACCCATCCAAAACATATCTCCATTTCTCTCGGATTTGCGGACGCGGAGCAAGGGGATCTCTCGCGAAATCCGAGACAGCGGCTGAGACGTCGTCGTGTTGGACCATGACGCGTCCCTGCGTGCCAAGTGCATGCGAACCGGTTTTTGTTGTGCAGTTTTTGCAGAGCCGTTTATGTGATGTGATTAATTGATTATTGTGGACTATTGTGTTCTAATTAATTATTCATATTATAGTTCGTTATCATTTCGTTTTCGTGGTATTTACTTTCTAGTGTACAGGGTGTCGTTGTATTTGCGGGTTATCTCAGTTATTAGTAGAGATAGAAGGTTGCGGTTTGCACGTCATAGCGCTACTTTTTTATGAATCGAACAATGCCATGAACAGAATTTTCATAGCTTTCTTTGTTTTCAAGCTACAGGGTGATTTTGAAAATTTTCCCTTTTGAACCACCCCTTTTATCTCGGCTATGCCGCATCATATCAAAATAGTAAAAACTGTTTTTTATGCAGAATGTTACGTAGAATACGATGACGTAGTTAATTTTTTTCTAAATATTATAATTTTCGAGTAATGGTGTAAAGTTGTAGTTTTTTAAATGGGACAACCTGTATATCTATACGTCACTACATTCCGCTCACCGAGGGCTTTTCAAAAATATATAACACATGGTATTTATTTTTTCATTGAAGCCAATGAATCACAATTTTTAATAAAAATGTCAATATTTTATAGTAGGCCGTGAAGTAAAACGTATACCTACACATTACAGAGATTGTTCGAATTGATTTCCGTTATTCTGAACACAATACTGTCACATTTTTGTATTCTTCCTAAAACAATTAAAAGGATAACTTGCCGTGCTTGCAAATTTCTGAATTCCATTTCAGTAGCATTACGCAATTCTTCTATATCGTTTGATGCCGGGTATGAAATATTTTATTTTCCAAATATCCCCACAAAAAAAGTCGAGAACTGACAAATCAGGTGACCTGGGAGGCCATCTTATTGTGCGAATCCAGTGACCAGGAAAGTGATTTTCCAGATAAGTTCTTATAACGTGAGAATTATGGGCAGGAGGTCCGTCGAAAAAATATATTATTTAACTGGACCTGTAATATGAGGATGAAACGCCCTGTAGGTAACATTGGTAATAGTTAAGAAAATCAAATAGCAACTAAGCACAACGGGTTTATGTAGGTTAACAACAAAGCATAACAAATTATTGTAACTCGGCATGAACCCTTTTTGGGACATTATTCACTTTTTGATGACAGTGATATAGATAATATACAGAGACGTTAGTAAGACTACGATGGTTTCATTTATTATTCACGACTTCATCTAACAACGATATTAAAGTATTACATGGCGATCCTGCCAGGATATTAACTATATGGAAAAAAAAAACGAATAGGAGAATTATTTTAATGGATGGATGGTGCTAAATTTATACAAAGGAAAAAATGGGCAATGCCAAGACAAAAGAGGAGATAGTAATTAACCAGGCCTCAAACGGTGATGCAAGAAGCGAGATTTCCAAAAACAGTGGGCTAAGTTTATCCGAGTGGCTCCTGATAGGTTTGGTAGCCTCAGCACTTATGCTTTTAGTTGGTTGGGCCCTAAAGCAAGTAAGAAAAAGTTTAACACGGGCCATCCGGCGGGAAATATATAAAAATGACCTGCACAAATCCAGGGCAGAGCTAGAAGAGGAGGAGAAACTATAATTTTAAAGTTCTTTTGTAGGGTTTTTTTTTTAGGACAAAGAAGAACAAATAAACGAAATGGCGGTATACGTGTAATATGGACAGATTAGTAGAGAATAAGTAATAAAAATAGTAGTATATAGAAATATTTAAAGATTGTGCATGTAAGTTTTAAATGTAAAATTATGGTTTATATAATGAATTTATGGGAGTTCTAAAATATGGGCCCAGTTGTCAAATTTTGGAGTAGATATTTCGGATACAATATTAATGGGAGATAAAATTCGCGAGATTTGTAACTCTTTATTAAATATTAGAACTAACCTGGTAAAATTAAGACACGAGAGACGAAGAGCGCCTATAGTTCAAACCAAAATAAAAGAGGCAAAACTCTGTTATGCCCAACTAAGTAATGAACTTTCTGTTGTAAACGAAAGAATAAGTAAGGCTCAGTTAGGGGATTCTGATATTAGGTACATTAAAGAGACGGTAAATAATATTAAAAAACTTTACACCGAAATTCTGAGTTTTGACAAACAAAGTGCCGAAACCGAAATGGCTTCTTTTGATATCAAAGTTGCTACGAATCTATTACCAGTGATGAATGACTCGGAAGACACTACCATTCGGTTAATAGAGGCCATAGAATTTTATGAGTCTATGCTTAAAGACGAGGATAAACCCACGTTAATTAAATTTATTTTAAAAACTCGTCTTTCAAATAGCGCTAAGCTACGATTAAAATCAACGTATGCTTCTATTACCACATTGGTGAGCGATATAAGAACGCATCTTTTAACTAAAAGGTCGGACACTGCCCTCCAGGTAAAATTGCTTTCTGCTAAGCAAGGGGAAAATAGTATTGAGGATTTTGGTAAGCAATTAGAAGATATTTTTGTGAACCTAACCATTGCGCAAGCGGATGGCATGGCGGACGCTTTTGATACGCTAAGGCCAATAAACGAAAAAATGGCAATAAAAAGGTTTGCAAGTGGCCTTAGAAATCAAAAGCTAAGCACAATTATATCTTCAAGAAATTTTGTAGCCTTGAAGGATGCCATTAGGGCAGCCCAAGACGAAGAGACTTCCTTCCAAAATAATACCCAAATTTTTACCTTGTCACACAGAGGAAGGGGGTATTTCAGACCGTTTTCTAGGAATTTTACTAGGGCAGGAAGGCAGGGAAGATTTATTAACGATTATAACCGCAGAGCGTCTTACAATAATGCTAATTTTCAACGAAATAGTATTCAACAAAACAATCATATTCCAGTATATTTCAATCAGCGTAATCAGCGTTTTCCGAGGTATCATAGAGGTCGGTCATTCACTCACGGTAATAATAATAATAATATTATAAGAGGGTCTCGGGCACTAGGTCACAGAATGAATTTCGCTGAGCAAACTGAAAATAACCGTCGCGAAAATACTACGAATACAAGTACTTCAGGCGATCAGCAAAGCTCAAATTTTTTTCGTGCCTAAAAATGATAAATGTAATAAAATTTTTACTTATTCCGAAAAATGTTCAAACTTCGTTTCTTTTTTTGTAAATAATAGAAAGGTGGATTTTTTGGTCGATACAGGGGCATCATTGTGTGCGCTTAAATTAAAATGTTTAGATCCAAAAATTCCATTGCATAAAGAAATTATCGAAATTAAGGGAATTGGGGGTAACATAGTGTCAGTGGGATACGTATATTTAAATCTTAGTATAGGAAATACGGTATTTAGAGAAAAGTTTTACATTTTTGATACTTTGGCGTGTAATATGGACGGTATAATCGGCGAAAATTTTTTGAACAAATATAAGGCCAATTTAAATTACGAAGACCATACCTTAACTGTTTTGAATAACAAAGATACAATAATTTTAGATTTAAACACATATAATGATTTTATCCTAGTAATTCCTCCTAGGTGTGAAGTGATTCAGTATGTAGCTACGGGCTTACATGAGGGATGTGTGATAATGCCAGATGAGTTATGCCAGGGTGTGTTTGTGGCAGGTATAATGGCGCAGCCTAAACAAGGCAAAGTACCTGTCAAAATTCTAAATACGCGTGAAAGTGAAGTACGTTTGAGAAATTTTCTACCGAAAACTGAAACGATAAATAACTATAAATGCTGTCAATTTACCCCTCAGAAAAATGATGCTTCACGAGTGAAAGAATTATTTAAGCTACTGAAGCTCAGTTATCTGAATAAGGAAGAACAAGATTCTATAGAACAAATTTGTGCCAAATTTTCGGATGTTTTTCATATGCCCGGGGATAAGTTAACTGTTACAAATCTGTATAAACAATCAATTCAAGTTAAACCAAATACTCAGCCAATTTATAGAAAACCGTATAGACTTCCGCAAGTATATAAGGAAGAAATAAATAGGCAAATTTCTCAAATGTGCGAAGATGGTATAATTGAGGAAGCGCAGAGTGAATGGTCGTCGCCAGTTTTACTGGTACCGAAAAAGAGTGACGCATCCGGGGAGAAACGTGCTAGATTAGTTTTGGATTATAGATTTTTGAATCAAAATTTGGTAGACGTCAAATTTCCTATCGCGAATGTAGTCGATATATTGGATTCTCTCGCAGGAGCTCTTTATTTTTCGCATCTAGATCTCAGTCAAGGGTATTACCAAGTAGAACTAGAGGAACAAAGCAGGAAGTATACGGCTTTTACCACCGATCGCGGTCAATGGCAGATGAGGAGGCTTCCAATGGGGCTGAAAATTAGCCCTTGTGCTTTCTCAAGGCTAATGACCGTGGCAATGGCAGGTTTAAATTATGAAAAATGCTTGGTGTACCTTGATGACCTTATAGTTTTTGGCAGAAGTCTGAACCAACATAACAAAAATCTCCTTGATGTTTTTTCCAGGCTCCGTAAAGTGAATTTAAAACTGAACCCTTCAAAATGCGAATTTTTAAGAAAGGAAATACTTTATTTGGGTCATGTTGTAAGTTCCGAAGGGGTATCTCCCGATCCAGACAAAATTAAAGCATTAAAACAATACCCAGTCCCGAAAACCGCTGATGAGGTAAAGCGCTTCGTGGCTTTTGCAAATTATTACCGGAAATTTATCCCAAGTTTTTCGGAAATTACCGTACCCCTTAATAAATTGTGTCGGAAATATGCGAGATTTGAGTGGACGAGTGAATGTGAAAAAGCTTTTATATCTCTTAAAAATGCTCTTATTGAATATCCAGTTCTGGACTACCCAGATTTTTCAAATCAAAATGAATTTATTGTACAAACGGACGCATCAAACTTTGCTATCGGGGCGGTAATATCAAATAAAAATAATAAACCAGTGGCATATGCCAGTAGAAGTTTGAATAAAGCCGAAATCAACTATCCAACCATACACAAAGAACTTTTAGCTATCTTCTGGGCTGTAAGATATTTTCGCCCATATTTGTATGGTCGGCGCTTTAAAATATTAACTGATCATAAACCGCTTATATATCTTTTTAGTCAAACCGACCCCGGCAGTAGGTTAACAAAATTCCGTTTGTGCTTGGAAGAGTACGACTTTTATATTGAGTATATAAAAGGGAATGAAAATGTTACGGCGGATGCATTATCTAGAATAGTTTTAACTTCAGAAGACTTGAGAAAGATGAACGAAAGTATGATTGCAGTTATGACTAGGGGGCAATGTAAGCGTGGAGAGGTGCAGAAGGAGGCGGACGATAAGGATAATGCTAACAATGTTTGGCTTGATCACCCAAATATTGCGGAAATCCTTAAGCAACCCAAAAACGGCACCGAACTACGTTTGACGTCATCGGCACAAATAAACTCTTTATCAGAACATGTTACCGAACGCGTGGGAAATTTATATTACGTTCCATTAAAACTTACCTTATATCTAGACCAAAACACTCGATCAACATTGGCGCGAGACGAAATGTTGAGAGATTTGGTTGAGATATGTAGAAAAGCTAACATAATTGAATTATATATAATAAAAAATAAAGATAATATAGAATTTATCAAATGGATAGGTAAACAAATAAAAAATAAAGCAATTTGGGGGGGCCCCCGTATAAATATTGTACAAGGTGTTAGCAAAATAATGGACAATGATGAAAGACGGGTTATATTGAATGATTTCCATTTACTCCCAACTAGCGGGCACGCGGGTGTCAACAGAATGACAAATAATATTAAAAAATTTTATTTTTGGCCCGGGCTGGATAATGATGTTCGAAATTTTGTTAAAAGGTGTGAAATTTGCCAGAAACAAAAACATTCGAATCATTATACCAAAGAACCAATGGTTATCACCTCTACAGCCACTTCAGCTTTTCAGAAAGTATATTTGGACATCGTAGGACCACTTCCGGCTGACATAAATGGATTTGTTTATATACTGACGCTGCAGTGTGAGTTAACTAAATATGTTGAGGCTTATCCGCTAAAAAACAAAGATGCCGTGTCTGTGGCGAGGTCTTTTGTAGATAACTTTATCTTACGATATGGTTTTCCTCTGGAGACAGCAACAGACAGGGGTTCTGAATTTATTTCCTCCACAATGAGCGAAACGTGTAAACTTCTAGAAATAAAACAAATTCTCTCTGTTTGAGTAACATGTGAACCCACCCTTAAATATTGAAAGTTGTCTATTGTCAAATGTCATGTACTGTCATTATTCATTCACGATTAAAGATTAAATGATGTGAAAAGATCATCGATGTTTTATTTAGATTTTAGCATTCCAAATATTATTAAAAAGTATTAAAACATGGCGCAGTGCGTTAAAGGTGTGTTGTAAATATAATAAGTTTGAAATTTGAGTGTAAAAATGTCGACTGCAGTTGGGGGCCCAGTGAAACTCCCGCCAGATTTTGACCTGCAAGGTCAGAACGCCGCTGCAGAATGGAAGTTTTGGCGGACTTCATTTGAAGATTATTTAGTTGCTACAGGGCAAAATGAAGCCCTAGATGCAGTAAAATTATCTATTTTACGAAATATAATAGGCACGGATTCTGCTAGAATTATGGCTACTTTTGAGATACCTGCTGCTGAACCAGACAAGTATAAGTATATACTAGAATTAATAGAAAAATATGTGAATCCCCGTGTCAACGTATGTTTTGAAATATACACATTTTTAAAGAGAGTTCAGAAAGAGGGGGAAAGTTTTGAGCACTTCCTTACAGACTGCAAACATTTGGTAAAAAGTTGTAATTTTAATAATGTAGACCCCAACCAAACTGCAGAGGAAAAGGCTCTCAGAGACAAAATTGTTATAGGTATACGTGACCATACCACACGAGAAGCTTTATTACGAATAGATGATTTAACCCTAGACAAAGCTATCAATTTTTGCAGAACCTCTGAACAGTCGAAACATCAGAGTTTGCATTTTCAAGAGAAAAGTAGTGAAGTAAATTATGTGGGTAAGAAGAAAAATAAGTATCAAGACAAGGAGAAAACTAGTAACGAGAGGAATAAGTATAAACAGAGAGATGAAAACAAAAAAGAGACTTTCAAGTGTAAGAGATGTCAAACTATTCATGGTCCCAGAGAGTGTCCGGCATTCGGCAAGAAATGTAAGAAGTGCGGCATAGAAAACCATTTTGCAAGGTCCTGTAGGGTAAAAACTGTCCGAAATGTAGAATATGATGGAAATTCGAGTGAAACCAGTGAAGAAATATTTGTTGGTAATGTAAATGTAAACAATTCTGTAAAAAATAATTTAAATGTTTGGGAAGAATATCTTTCGATTGAAAATAAAAAATTTAAAGTAAGGTTAGATACAGGGGCTGATGTAAGTATTATTCCTTTAAGAATATTTAGAAGTGTAAACAGGCAGTTCAAGGTTAGGCCTACTGAGTATATTTTAAAAGGTTTCGAGGGATCGCAGGCAAAACCGATCGGTATAAGCAATTTACATTGTACTCATAAAAATAATGAAATTTATGAAGATTTTGTAGTTGTAGATGGGGCTAATCAAATTTTAATAGGTGGCCAAGCGTGCATAAAATTAAATCTAATTAAAAGAATTAACTCTTGTACAAAGAATGTTGAGAATTCTACAGAAAAAGATAATTTTATTAAATCAAATATAGATGTTTTCAGTGGCTATGGTTCTTTTCCGGGGGAACATAATATTCCCACGAAAGAAAATTTTGAATCGGTTAGCCACCCACCTACAAAAGTTCCGTTTGCTATACGTGATGCGTTAAAGAAAGAATTGGATAGATTAGTTTTTAGAAATGCTATTGTTAAAGTTGATAATATTGCCCCACAGGCTAGCATTAATCGTATGGTTATTGTTGAGAAAGCAAATGGCAAAATTAGACTTTGTTTAGACCCTTCTGATATAAACAGTCAAATTGTAAGAAAACCAAAACTAGGTTTACACATCGAGGATGTTTGTGCAAATTTGAAAGGTAAAAAATATTTTACAGTGTTTGACCTTGCCGAAGGTTATCACCATTTAAAAATAAATGAAGAATCTTCTTGGAAATGTTGCTTTTCCACTCCTTTTGGTATTTACAGGTTTACAGTGTTGCCATATGGTCTCTCAAATTCTCAGGATATTTTTCAAGATGAAGTCGAAAAACATTTTTCATGTATTAAAAATGTGCAAATTTGCCATGATGATATGGTAGTTGCCGGGTCGACGAAACAAGAGCATGACCAGGCAGTAGCTGAGGTGATTAAAAGGGCTAGAGAGGTAAACGCAAAATTTAATAAGGATAAATTGCAATATTTTCAGACCAAAGTTAAGTTTATGGGTCATTTATTTTCAGAGGAAGGGATGCAAATTGATCCCGACAGAATAGAATCTCTATGTAAATTACAAAGTCCTAAAAATAAATTAGAATTACAGAGAGTTATTGGTTCTTTTAATTATGTGAGAAGATATGTCAAGAATATGTCAGATCTTATGCACCCCTTATGTGAATTGTTAAAAGCTGATGTGGAATGGTCCTGGTTACCAAAACATCAGGAAGTTTTTGATAAATTAAAGGAAATTATATGTGAATCGCCAGCTCTTGTTCCGTTTGATCCGACAAAGAAAACAGTCTTACAGTGTGATGCGTCAAAAAATGGGTTAGGTTGTTGTATGTTTCAGCAATATGAAAATAATGTTCTAAAATTAATTGCATGTGCTTCTAGATCTATGAATGATCACGAAATAAATTACAGTCAGACAGAGAAGGAACTTTTAGCTATTTACTTTGGTACACAAAAATTCCACGATTTTATTTATAAATATAATACAGATGTTCAAACTGACCATAAACCGATAGTGTCAATCATGAAAAAACCAATATGCAAAATAGGCTCTGTTCGACTCCAAAGGTTAAGAATTAAACTTTTAAAATATTCACTTAATGTATATTACATGTCAGGAAAAAATGTGCAATTTGCAGATATGTTGTCAAGGTCAAATTTAAAATCAGAAATACCGTATGATGCTGAGATGTATGAGATGGTACACTCTGTCTCAAAACATTTACCCATCAGTCAAGAAAAAAAAGATCAACTTCGACTTAGTACGAGTAAAGATGCAACCTTGTTAAAACTTTATGATTTTTATTATAATGGTTGGCCTAAACAAAGCCAAATACCTGCAGATTGTAAAATATATTACTCTTTAAAAGACTCTATTTATGTTGAAGCTGGTATTGTATTTGTTGATGACAAAATTATAGTACCAAAGGATCTTAGGTCAGGTATCATAAATCTATTACATAAAGGTCACATTGGTATTAGTAAAACAATCAGTAAGGCTCGGAAATTGTTTTACTGGCCCAATCTTTCCAATGATATCATATATTTTATTAAAAGATGTCGTACTTGTGAAAAATATATGCCAGCCAGTTTCAAAGAACCTCTTTTACCACATTCTGTTCCAAAACTTAGATTTAACAAAATTGCCGTAGATATTGTTGAATTTGGTGGAAAAAATTATTTAGTTGCTATAGATCATTTTTCCCACTGGCTTGAGTTAATGCCCATGAAAGACAAAACTTCTGAATCCGTCATAAACGGCTTCCAAGAAATTTTTACTAGATTTGGTTACCCACAATTTTTAATAGCTGACAACTTACCTTTCATATCCAATCGTTGTAAAAAATATTATAAAAATAAAGATATCGAAGTAACTACATGCACCCCACACCACCATCAAAGTAACGGCATGGCCGAAAAGGCTGTAAGCATAGCAAAACAAATTTTAAGGAAAAGTTTTGAAAGTGGCTGTGACTTTAGAGAGTATGTTTTAGAATACAATAATTCACCTATCATAAATCTTAATGCAAGTCCTGCGCAAATTTTACAGAGTAGGATGTTAAGAACGGAATTGCCTAGCAATAATAATATTTTAGAGCCCAGAATACAGGCAGATATTTATAAAAAATTGTGTAAACAAAAGGAGATTATAAAAAAGAATTATAATACTGTAGCTCGTAAAAATCCATTGGAATACAAAAAGGGGGATAGAGTAGTAATTAGAACACAAAACGATAAAATTTGGGAAAAAGCTGTAGTTATTGAAAAAGCATCAGAACCTAGGTCTTATTGGGTGAAAAAAGAGAAAAATAATAAGATTGTGCGTCGCAACTCAACACAAATGAAACTATCTTATACTAAACCGGAACATAAATTTATTTTTGAACCCGAATTGTATCCCAATGAAGATAATATCAGTAGCACTATAGGATGTCAAAATATTGGTAATAACCAACATAATGTCACATCTCCTTATGTTTCACCTTTAAGTAGTCCTGTCTCGATAAGGTCCAATACCCCTTATGTCACTCCAAATAAATCTCCCACTCCAAATGAAATGAATAGAGAATTACAAAGTAATGCTTTCGAGAATGCTTTTAATAGTGTTAACAATCCATATTTACGTTCCCGATCTGGAAGGCTGATTAAGCCGCCACGGCGTATTGATCTTTGAGGGGGAGGTGTTTGAGTAACATGTGAACCCACCCCTTAAATATTGAAAGTTGTCTATTGTCAAATGTCATGTACTGTCATTATTCATTCACGATTAAAGATTAAATGATGTGAAAAGATCATCGATGTTTTATTTAGATTTTCCAAATATTATTAAAAAGTATTAAAACACTCTCAACGGCCTATCACCACGAGAGTATCGGTGCTCTAGAGAATTCGCACAAGGTTCTAGGTGCATATCTTAGAATCCAAACACAAAACCATGAGGCGGCTTGGAGCACTTGGCTGCCTTATTGGTGTTTTTCATATAATACTACTGTACACACCGAGACTAAATATTCTCCTTTTGAGTTGGTTTTTGGCAAAAAATGTCGGATTCCAAGTAACTTAATTAGTGAGGTGGAGCCTATCTACAATTTTGAGAACTATCCTCTTGAGTTAAAGTATAGATTACAAAAGGCTCAGGAAGATGCTAGGGCCAACTTGTTAATGTCTAAAACTAAAAGAAAGCAGCATTTTGATGATAAAAGTAACCCGGTCCAGTATAAAAAGGGCGATATGATCTTAATAAAGAACGAAAAGGGTGATAAAATTTCAAATCCTTGCTTTCTGGGCCCATATTTAGTGGAAGAGGATGTACCACCAAATGTAACAATTTTGAAAGACAATAAGCACGAATTAATCCATAAAAATAGAACTAAGTTATTTTATCAGTAAGTTAGCGAGTAAGTTAGCAAGTAATTATGGATAGAAGGGCCCTACAACTCTATTCTTCTAATTCTCTACTTTTATACACCTTTCCTTGTTTTCACTATTTCTCTATGCCTTCCATGCTAGTTTAAGGATTTATTATTTTATTGTACTGTAAGGACATACTACTTTTACAAAAGTAGGAGGTTTAGCTATATAGAAATACTATTTTGTGTTTATTAATAAAAATTTTCTTGATTGTTATAGCACATACCTAGTATGGGGTTATAGCTATGAATCTCTCAGGGTAATATTTACGTTCATATTATACTCTTCGGGAATTTCTATTTCTGAAGGAAATATAAATTCTTTAAATTGCCGGGGAGGTGTAATATGAGGATGAAACGCCCTGTAGGTAACATTGGTAATAGTTAAGAAAATCAAATAGCAACTAAGCACAACGGGTTTATGTAGGTTAACAACAAAGCATAACAAATTATTGTAACTCGGCATGAACCCTTTTTGGGACATTATTCACTTTTTGATGACAGTGATATAGATAATATACAGAGACGTTAGTAAGACTACGATGGTTTCATTTATTATTCACGACTTCATCTAACAACGATATTAAAGTATTACAGACCAAAGGAACATCTTCGCGAAGTTCTGTTAACATATTTTCCAGGAAATGTAGATATCTCTTTGTAGTTAGGATTCCTTCATAAATATGAAATTTTATTATATTAGACCACAATTGGAAGCACTGAAGCCAAATCTGCCCTGTCGCTCTCTTGGTGTCCCTAACGTGTTTCTACTGTTTTGTCGATTTCAAATTCCTACGCTGCTAAAATAGGCTTCATCCGACCATATAATCTTACGGTAAAAATGTCGGTTTATTTTAATCTTTTGTAAATACCAGTGACAAAAATCGACGCGTCTGAGGATCTCCGGGATTCAAATTATGTACCAGCTGGGACTTATGCAGCTTGAAATGATGTTTTTTTAGTATTTCCTGAACTCTAAATTTTGGCACTCCTACTCCGTCTTCAAGTATTCTACATGAACTTGTAGCGTTTGTCTCCACTGTTGCCACAACTTTAATCTAATCATTTTCTCTCTGTGGTTTATCATAAGCTTTTGGACGATGTTTCAAAAATGATCCAAAATTGACAAGATTAGCTTTAATTCTGTTATTGTTGACTTTGTTGGGTTGCCGCCTTTCTGGATATCTAAAAATATTGAAAGTGAAAGAGATGCTAATGTTACCTCATAAAATATTCATTTACCTCTCAAATTACAGTTGTGACGTCTCATCGCTATTTTCGTTGCACTGACTAAAACAGGTTAACATATCATATTTTTCAAAATTTTTAAACGTCTCGCTTGCAGTCATATTAATATAATGAGTGTCAACAAAAATAACAAACTATAGGTAAATTAATAAACGATGTTGCAAAAATTAAATTTCTACAATAAAAATCTGGCGATAACATAATGTCAAATTGTTAAAATGGATGATATCAACAACTTAACATACAAGATTTCTAAAGTGTACCTATGTCAATTGTTTTGTAAGCCAAAGCCTACTATATAAAAATTAACATTTTTATTAAAAATTGTGATTTAACGGCTTCAATGAAAAAATAAATGTCATGTGTTATATATTTTCAAAAAGCCCTCGGAATGGAACGATGTATAAATATACAGGGTGTCCCATTTTAAAAACCACAACTTTACTTCATTGCTCGAAAATTAAAATATTTAGAAAAAACTACAAGTCTGTTTTCGCCATTTTGATATGATGCGGCATACCCGCGATACAAGGGGTGCTCAAAAAGTGAAAATTTTCAAAATCACCCTGTAGCTCGAAAACAAAGAAAGCTGTGAAAATTGTGTTTATGGTATTTTTCGTTTCACAAAAAAGTAGCGCCATGACGTGCAAACTGCGACCTTCTATCTCTACTAATAACTGAGATAACCCGCAAATACAACGAAATCCGGACACCCTGTACTTTACTATCAATGAATAAAAACTAGTTCAAGCAAATTTTGTGATTCGTTTTAATAATAATAATGCCTAAGGTGGGGAAAAAAGCCGAATAGCAGTAAGGAATAGAAGTGACTACCTTACCTTCAACTTTTAGGAATCTAAAAAAGCGACGAGCTCGTATGATTTATCCGTTCCTTAATAATAACATTACAAACAATACAAGTGCAACAGCTTTTACCAGTAGAGGAAATGACCAAGACGATTCTTTAGAACCCTTGAAAAGTGACAACACGTAAGAAAAAATATTATAGTTTTTGGTCAAAAGAAATTATGTTACAAATAATTTTTGGATCATGTATTTTTCCAAACCCGATGAAACCATCAACTTCCATGAACAATCAAAATGCTAAGAGATACGATACGTCGCGTGATGAATAAACCTTTGCAAACGGGGGTAATTCCAGAGACGGCTCTAACCTAGTTGGATATAAAATTAGGATTCGATGTGAAAATAAAATACAAATAATTATTTACCAACATTGTGTTATTTGAAAGTGCGAAATACGAAAATACCATACAGGGTGTCTGAAAAGTCTTAGCATGGGCAAATATCTTTACTATTAATAAAGATAGAGACACCAAATTTTAGTTTTTTCTTATTGGTTAATAAATCTACTTTTTTATGTAATTTGACTTTTTCAATCCCCTTGGGGGTTACGCTAGGGAGTTGAGGTCAAAAATTTTAAATGCAACCCTATGCCGTGTGGTACCTCATTTTAAAAGTCTTTTCTCAGATGTTACTTCTTGGCAGAGTTCCAAAACGGACTTTATTACTGCGAAGAAGTTCACTGTTGGTCTGTTACCAGAGGCGTCGATGCCGAAAATAAGTACATACGGTATTTGACAGAAATAATTTAATTTATGGGCGTTGCCGTGATTGTGTGAAATAAAAAAAAAACGGTTGAGTGCAAGTTCGACTCTCGCATAGTTGATACAATATTGCGAATTTCTCAGAGTACGCAAAAATCTCAATAACTATGGTAAGGCTGCTTGAATAAATAAGAAGAGGCGGCCATGCCGGAAATAAGTCAGTGCGTAATATAACTGATTAGTAAGGCTGGCACGGTTGGTCACAATGTCACATAGTTAAGAATGTTCAAAAAAGTAAGACGTCCTAAAATCGTAAAAATATGTTAATACGTAGTTGTAGTTTTACTATTGGAGATGTATTCTTGAAAGTGGGTAGGTTTGAATGTAGACACCAAAGTGCATCCCCTTTAAATTTCGTGCGCATGTCTAGCCCTCTTAGTTTGCGCGTGGTACGCATTTTAGTCCACTGCGCAGATGGCAAATAACGAAAAATAGAGTCGAAAAAAACTTAGGAAAAAGTTATAATAAAGTTAAATACGTAGTGGTACCTTGACTTTTGGGAATATATTCTCAAAAGTGAATGGGTTCAAATGTAGACACCAATGTCCATCTCCTGAAATTCCGTGCGCATGTCCAGCACGCTCGGTTTGCGCGTGGTACGCATTTTGGTCTACTTCGCAGATGGCAAAAAACGAAAAATATAGTCGAAAAAAACTTGGGAAAAAAGTTATAAAGTTAACTACGTAGTGGTACCTTGACTATTGGGGATATATTCTTACAAGTGAATGGGTTCGAATGTAGACACCCAAGTACATCTCCTGAAATTGCGTACGCATGTCTAGCATGCTCGGTTTCCGCGTGGGACGCATTTTGGTCTACTGCGCAGATGTCAAAAAACAAAAAATATGAAAACGACAAATGAAGAAGTAAAGTTGGAAAAAAGTTAGAAAAAAAGTGCCGCACAAAACTAAAAATAGCAGCGCAGACTGGTACTGTATGGCACAAGAGGTCGACTAATGGTCGACTTGTGCCCCGCCCGATTATACGATTTACGATTTATAATTTTTATAGACTTGCCATTTAAAAATGAATTAAAATATGGGAGCTGCGGTAAAATGTTTCTTTTTTGAAGACTTTTAAAAGAAGAGGCCACCCGGCATAGGTTTGCATTCAAAATTTTTGACCTAAACTCCCTAGCGTAACCCCCCAAGGGGATTGAAAAAGTCAAATTACATAAAAAAGTAGATTTATTAACCAATAAGATACAACTAAAATTTGGTGTCTCTATCTTTATTAATAGTAAAGATATTTGCCCACGCTAAGACTTTTCAGACACCCTGTATGGTATTTTCGTATCTCGCACTTTCAAATAACACAATGTGGGTAAATAAATATTTGTATTTTATTTTCAAATCGAATCCTAATTTTATTTCCAACTAGATTAGAGCCGTCTCTGGAATTACCCCCGTTTGCAAAGCTTTAGTGATGAAGACATAGGGGACGAGTATGTGGATTAATTTTTAATGGAATTGAATAAAATTAAGCTAATTTGAACCGATTGAAACTAACGTTTAATTAAATTACATCGCTGTCTGTATAACTATTACAGCCCCTGTTTGCAGAGGGGAGTTTGTCTCACCGTTATTAGAATTTTACTTAACCAATAGTATCTCAAAAAGTATGGAATGACCTTGAACTAGTATATACAGTTTGGGTTGGCAGGAACTCTAGGAGTGTATTTTACACGGAAAATTAATTTAAAAAACTCAAATGTTGATTTCCGATTTTCATTTGTTTTTATTTTAAAAGTTGTGTACTGATTCTTATCACCTATGCAGACCTGGCCATTGCTTATTATTGTGACCTGTATATGTGATTAAATTTTTAAAAAATAAGAAAAAAATACAAATTTGGTAACATCTAAGATCTCACATTATTTTTACGTGTAGAATATACGGCTAGAGTTAAGTGCGGTTCTTATGACTCACTCTGTATACATAAGATTTATTCCAACTTTTAGTTCCTGCAGATATCTTTCAGATCTTGAAATCATCCCGCTTCCGAGATCAACAGATAAATTTAACCTCGACGTTCGCAGAACTGTTAATATCAACTACTTTTTCAAATCCATCACAGAATTAAACAACCATGAGCCATTTGACTGTGGCTTTTCTAAAATGGAAGTTGTTAATGAGCAGCAAATTGTTGTCATATGTAAATTTGCTCTAAAATGCAAAATGTGTAATTCAGTAAAATTTTTATACACCGAAGACCCCAAGACTGATTTTACTGTTAATTATGCGACAGTGTTAACAACATTAATAACAGGTTGTGGACATTCTCAGTTAACTGAGCACCAAGCTATTTTAAATTTACCGCTGATGTCCTATAGGGCATACCAAAAAAATTACTGGGCGGCTTCAAACGCCATATACGAAACTTTATTAGAAGTGATGGAAGAGGCTAACGATAATTATTATTATCAAATTTAAGGACAACTAGCAATAACAGGGCGAAGATATTATTATTTTATAGGTTGGACCCCACTGGGAATGGTTGTTGAAAAGATAGAAAAAGACGAACATTTCTGGGAAATAATTGAAACTAAATTAAGCGAATTTTACTTAAAATGCATGATGCCCAAAATTTTAAAACAAATTTAAAATGTTGACAGCAGGGTTGTGCTGATGGTAGGTTATAACAAAAATTGGTCAGTATAATATGTTTATTTTATTATTGTTTATAAAAAAATATATTTATTTTAAAAGAATTAAAATTGACGAACTGAACGATATAAGTTCAATGCAGATAATTTATTAATTTGTTTAAATAAAATTCGATTTCTGCAATTATTTTTGTTTTGCCCAACAATGAAAACTAGCCTTCTTAAAACTAGTCATTATAGGTAGCTGGAAGACTAGTAAACTCATGTTGTTGAAACTTTGACACTGTACCCTCTCAATATTTTTAACATTTTTGTTAAGCCAAAAGTTAATATCTACTTTGCTTTTTAAAAGTTTAAATATTAACAACCGAATTTACTAAAGAAGTTTAAATTCTGTTCATCAAAATATTTAGGTTTTATATTCGCCCAGTTCTGTGTTAACAGTGCCAAGGTTTTTAGGCCAAATGTCGCTTTCATTTTTATTTTATATTTCTGAAGTTAATTTACTTAACCCATTAATATTTTAACCGGGATGTTGTTAAAAAAACTAGTTCTATCAGAAACAACCGCACATATTTGAAAGTTTTTATTACATGTATAATCTATAGACTTCTTATCGAATTGAAGGCATATGTAGTGATGTGAAATACCCGGATATTTATAACTCCGGGTAAATACCTGGGTAAATACCCAAAATTCATACGTACCCGGGTATTTATTAATTCACAGAGAATCACGCTGCCGTCATAACGCAGAGGGCAGTAAGTATATATGGGTTTCCATCTATACTTACTGCCCTCTTCTTTATGACGGCAGCACGGCTCTTAGTAAAAGCCTTGAAAATACCTCAATCAACGACCTAGGAAATGGCACACCACCCCACTTTTGCCTTTCTCCTTAAAAAACTGCCAAGTCGGACCCTTCTTTTTAACCATTATTCTCACTTATTTAACCGGCCATATTCGCTGTTACTTATTCACTCCCTTTATAAGTACCCTCGTTTTGAGTATTTATAATGGTAATGGGTAAATACCCGGGTAAATATCCAATTTATAAATAACCTTCCCGCTGGGTATTTACCCGGCCCACATCCATAGGCATATGGATTGTTCAATTGTTCATGCTTAGGTATACAATATATTTTATTAGGAATTTATTGTAAATTAAGTGGAAATTTGAATTTGAATCATCAAACGTTTACAAGAGCAAACCTTTAGAATTGCTGGCAACAAACGGTGATTATAAGAGTATACTACGGAATATTTATCTCACATGTGCCGCGTTTACCCAGTTTAAATTATACTGTATAGGTACGCCAGTGTGTTTGAAGGTAAGAGAACACAAGAAATCTCCTATTGTGTATATTGTCCAGATGTTATCGTGCAGTCTGACTCAATCACTAAAAAAGTTAAAATATACAGGTAATGAATATGTTCAGTAAGACTATATACTGACGTTTACTACTTTCAGTACCAGTGAATCAATATTGTGATTATTTTAGCCACTGAATTAGCCAGACTAATTGGCTGATGCGCGAGAAAAGTAGTATAAGTCTAAAATACTAGTTTTGAGTTATGCGCGATTAAACTTTGTTACCGTTTGCGAAATCAGTGAAGATATACCTCGGATATTGTGTTACCAATAAATAATAAAAATACCTTTTATCATTGAAAAATAAAATATAGCAGTTCTTGTTTATTTTATTGTGATAAAAAAAGATTTCGTGACTGTTTGACACATACTTTAATTGACTTATACTATTTTGCACAGCTGAAAGAGTAAACACAATATATTTTATTAATAATATTTTATTAGAAAAAAGATATATAGTAGTTTTTGTTTATTTTTATTGTGATAAAAAAACATTTCGTGGCATACTATTTGACAGATAATTTTTATTAACTTATACTATTTTGCACAGCTGAAAGTGTAAACACAATATTTTATTAGAAAAAAATACAAAACTTTTGAAAGTGAACTCAGTAATATTAAATTATTAGTCTTCTTCGAGAACTTTGTCTTCAAATGACAAGTCTAGCCGCGCTTAAAATAATGCAAGTGCGACTTATACTATCATACACTAGCTTTAACATTGGGTATGATAGTACAAGTAGACTTATTCTTTTTTTCCCGCTCGATTCAAGAAGATTTTTAGACATACTAATTTAACTTTTTTTATAGCTTTTAGCATTGAAATGGATTTATACTACTTTGCCCAAAGGAACTAGTCATAGTTATAATATGTGGTGCACTTAACTCGTTTCTTAAAAAAATTGACTTATACTATTTTTTCCGCGCATCAGCCAATTTAACATGGCTAAAGAGTAACATTCATTTGGTAAATTTAACTGAAATTACAAAATCTGAAGTATATTTATTAAATTGGTAATGCGAAAACTCGCGCTGGTGATCCTTGAAGCAAGAGACTTCGGCGTTGTCATAGACTAAAGAATAATGTTTATGTTCGGTGGCGTTGTTGAGGCAACATTTTATCATCGCTACTGTTGGGTAGCGGCGTAAGGGGAATACAAGCATCCGTGTAGAGATCGACAAATCGGTAACATTGAAACCTCGCATCAAGCGGGCGCGATATTTTGAGAGTTTGACCTTAACTTGGATGGTAGTATCCAAGCACATGGGACAGGAAGCTATTGACCTGCTGACCCCAGGTATGTTCGAAGAATGGCACAATGACGAAGTGCTAAATACGGCTTTTGTCGAAAAAGAAGACGCGAAAAGGGAAAAACAGCAAATTCGGCGGTTGACTACGTAAACAACTGGACTGAGAAGAATGGAGGCCGAATCAATATAATTAGTGACGTGGTGATCAAGAAGGCGAGGCGGGGGCCAGCTTCAAAATTGGAAAAATTGCTGACCAAACCAAAGAGGGTCACCATTAATAAAGGCGAATTTTATGCCGTTGCTGAGGGTGAGAAGAAGAAAAAGAGGAAATTTCAATTTAGGCGTCCCACAGCGCCAGTGGAAGTACCAGATTTTCTATAGTCTCCACCACCACCGAAGCATCTGACTCCAATCGTTGTGGTGAATAACGGTCCAAACTCGACCACACCTGAGAATTTACAGGTTGTCGACAAAGGGACAATTGTAACGGAGGCGCCACTATCACCGACAATGGGACGTTGGAAGTGCCGCAAAACCGGTCAAGATGCGATGCAAGAGATCGTACGAGGAATCGCAGCAGTCAACAGTCTCTGCTGAAGTGCCGGACTGGTTAAATGAGTTTTCGGCGAATCAAAAGTGTGCCTTCTCCGCGGCATATAGTGCAAGGGAAAAATACTGCGAGAACTAAAAAAGTGTGATAGTGATGAGGCGGACTTTGAAAGACAAATAAATGAACTCCGGATAAAATTAGAGGCAAATAAAAGGATAAGAGAAAAGTGCGTAAAAAGATTAGAACTGTTGAACAATTTTACGTATAAGAAGTAGTTTTAGAATTTTTATTGTATTTATAGAGTTAAGTTATTTTTGTAATAGTATATAAGTAATAGGAAATGTTTTTTGTAGTTAAATGAAACAATATTTATTTTATTTCTAGAATAAGTATGCGGAAGTTACACGCAAAAAAAGTAAAATAATGTAAAAGTGCAAAATAGAAATAAACGAAAGAATGTAGGGTTGTAATTTTAGGCGAGTAATCGTTAGATGCACAGACATTGTGTAGTGTATTCCTATGTACGCATAAGAAATACACACACACACACACAACATAAGCATGCGATAAAGTGTTGTGTCCGTGAAGAGAGGCTATTTGTTACAGTGCCTGAGAATGTGAGTCTTATTTGTAATAAAATGTGAATTTTACTGCAAGTAAGATAATAGACCAAACACGCTGATACAAAATCCGCCTATTATCAGTATTTATTTAAGAATGAATTTCTTTAATGATAAATTGCGTTACTCCGTATGAGACATCTGAGTTCCCAGCATTTTCGTAGAGAACTTACTAGAAATTTAGCTAGTTTTAACGTATGGTAAAAATGTACATGTCTTTACAGAGTAACACAATATTTTCAAAAAGAAATTAATTCTTGAGATGTGACATGAATCAACTACAAACTACGATCAAATATTTTGTAGCCCTAAAAAGACTGATTTTGTCGGAGTAGGTCGAGGAGGGCATGGTTCCGAGGACAGACGAATCAGTTGGTGGAATCAGCTGGACCACCTTCATCCTGATGGCCCGTGATCCACCAATTGAACGAAGCAGCCAGACAATCATGATCTTCCGACGGCGGCGGTTTCACCCAATCGGTGCTAGAGTCCGGCTCTATCTCTTCAGCCGACAACTCCCAATTTTCCAATCGATGCTTGGCAATTCCCGATCGAAATCGGCTTCTTTGAATGCCCGCTCATCATCCCAGGCATTAAATATAGCTGCTGCCTCGATGTCCAAGAGTCGTTCATCCATATCGACGGTGTCATCGCTATAAACCGATGAACCTCGACTTAATGGTCTTTCAGGATTCATAATTATATCTTGTTACTTTAAGATTTAAAAATGAAATGATACTGTGACTCGCTCGCAACCGTTTAAATAGAAATAATCTACCCCCTCCACCACTTCATCCCGACCTTTTCACCTCTAACAAACTAGAATTTATTATACAAATGCTCTCCATCCAAAAATGATATCGGCGGACTTCACTGTGAAAAACGGCTTTTAGTTCTCAAAAATGGTGTAATTGTGTTCTGGAAATGTGACCGACAAAGAAAATTATACTCGATCCATCTGGACCCATATAATTTCTGTCTAATGTCAGAGGTGCCATGGCAATAGGTAACTACAACTATGATCAAAATATTCTGTCGCCCTGAAAAGGACGGATTTTTGACAAAGGGAATTATACTCGATCCGTCTGGACTTATATAATTTCTATCTAATGTCACAGATGCTGTGGCATTAGGTAACTACCACTACGATCAAAATATTCTGTCGTCCTGAATAGGACGGATTTTTGGCAAAGAAAATTATACTCGATCCGACTGGACTTTTATAATTTCTATCTAATGTCACAGATGCCGTGGCATTAGGTAACTACAACTACGATAAAAATATTCTGTCGCCCTGAAAAGGACGAATTTTTGACAAAGAGAATTAGACTCGATCCGTCCGGACTTATATAATTTCTGTATAATGTCACAGATGTCATGGCATTAGGTAACGTCACTTACGATCAAAATATTCTGTCTCCCTGAAAAGGGCGGATTTTTCTCAGGGTCTGGTCAGCGGTCGTGGTGGGTATATTTTATTTGTAACCCAATCAAACCCAATCAAGGCGTAAGTAATTTGTACTTGAATACGTACGTTCTACGCTGTTCTGCATTTAAAGTGAAATTTCTCCGAAGCTAGTTAGCATAAAATTTTGAAGTTAGCATGGGGGATGAAAGTGACGGCAAGGAAGATGGGGAACCAGTTAAAAGAGTGAAAAGTGGCGGGAAAAGCGTAAAAACAAGAAGTTTCTCAGCGGGGTCAATAGACAATTTATTTGAATCGGAAATAAGTAAGGTTATCGGTAAAAAACATAAACAAACCAGTAAAAACATACGCTGATAAGAAACACGAGATCGTTAAAGGTAAAGATGATGTACAGGGACCAATCAATAAGGAACTTAACGAAACTAGGAATGATCCATTTAAACCAAAAAAACCGGTAGTTATTCGGACTCCACCAACAGAAAAGATAATAAATACTGAAGAAAACTTAGAAAAAAAGGAAAACGAAAACGGAAAAAGAATCAGATCTGATACTACTCCGGAATCGGAGAAGTATACGAAAAGGCAATGTGACAGGGATAAATCAGACGACGTGCATTCTGATCGGACTGAAAATAAAACCCAAAGTAAAAAGGAGGTACTGCAGAATGAAATAGACCCATTATCTACGGGGGCGGTAATTTTTGAAGTATTCTCAGCACTGGATACGATCCAAAGCGCAGCAGACCAGCCCGAAAGAAATATATTTTTAAAAGAAGACCAAGAAGCGATAAGAAAATCCGCTAACAAAATCCACAAATGCCTAACTTTATTAATCCATAAGATCGGAATCCTAGAAAAAGAAAATCTGACTTTAAGATATCGGGGAAGCAGTTACGATAAAAAGCAAGATGAGATAAAAGGCACCCAGGAAAATAAAGCAAAGCCCAGAACGTATGCCACAGTAAGCGCTGAAAAAACGAAAGAACGTAATCAAACAAAACCTGAAACGGAAATGTGGTCAACACCAAAAATAAGCAAAAAATTGGAAACCGTCATTTCAATAGAAAACATAAATGACGCCAAAAAAGCCAGTCAGCAATTTAAACAAGAAATATCTTCTAAAGTGACGGATGGAGGCTTTAAAAGTATTCGGCATTTAAATAATGGAGCCTTTGTGCTTGAAAGTCATACCAAGGAACAGCAAGAAAAACTGAAAATTGCACTTAAAAATAATAACCATATTAAAATAAAAGAGACACAAGACACTAACCCAATGTTTATGATCTCAGGTATAGAGAAAGGATTAACACATGAGGATTTTTTAACAGAAATTATTCGATTAAATAAGGAAATTGAAGACGAACTGGGATACGCTGTCATGGGAAAGATTACTATTGTGACAAAAAAACAATGTAGAAATCCAAATAAGGAGAATTGGATTTTGCAGGCACCTCCAGAAATTGCTAAATGGTTTCTAAAAAAAGAAAAGATCAATTTTGACCTCCTTAAAGTATATGTCTCAGAGCACTTTAATCTAGCAATATGTTTTCAATGCTCGGGTTTTGGACACGTAGCTAAGTACTGTAAAGAAAAACAATGCTGTCCCAAGTATGGTGAAGAACATTCTAGCAAAGATTGTGACAGAGAAGTGTATAAATGTCCGAACTGCACAAAAATGAAGTATGACCCAGAAGTAAATCACCATAGTGCCCGTGATACACAATGTCCCGTTTATATCAAAAAACTTAGAATGTATCGAAGTAATATTAATTACTCAGAGTCTTTTTATGAAGAAGGTGCAGGGTAAACATATCCAGCTAATAAATAATCCTGTAATAACTGAAACATCCGACCAAATAACATCCCCTGGCTCATCAAATACACATGCCGCAGTTGATCAAAAATTGACCATTATTTACCAGAACGTCCAAGGGTTAAATACTAAAGTACACGAAATCTACAACAACAGTGTGTCTTACTGAAGACGAATATGATATAATAGCTTTGTCAGAAACGTGGCTTTCAAATGGGGTATATGAAAACGAAGTGCTACCAAGCTGTTTTGTGCAGCACAGGAACAGAAATAGACAAGATGATATGCGTGGCGGTGGAGTGCTTCTGGCGGTTAAAGACAAGTATAAGTGCTGTGTAATGCCACTTGAGCTTAATGCTCCCGAGATTGATGTGATTTGTGTTAAAGTTTACATAAACGATCATTCTTACATTTACATACTTGCTACCTACATAGCTTATGGATGCCCTCTGTCAGTTAGAGATGATTTTTATGCACTTCTAGAGAACTTGTATTTCCTGCTTGGAAATAATTTTATTTTATTAGGTGACTTTAACATTCCGCAGCTTAATAACTACTACATTAATAGTAATATTCATGATAACCTGGTAGAATCTTTAATTAATTTTTTAAGTTTTTTTGACTGTAATCAGATTAATCGGGTGACTAATGATGATGATAGAATCTTAGACCTTGTAATTACCAATCAATTACCACTGCAGTGTTACGAGAAGTACATTTAGTTTCGTAAGCGAAGTCAGATATCATCCAACTCTTGAAATTAACTCTTTCTTAAAAGAACCAAAACAGAAAGACCTACATTCAAATAATATTACTAAGTTTAATTTTAGAAAAGCTAACTACGGGGCATTATATCAGTTGTTTCAGGTAATGGATTGGAATGACTTGGATTCATATACCAACGTTAATTTAGCAGTAGATCATTTTTATCAAAAAATATATGAAATTTTTAATATATGTGTGCCAAAATGTCAGTGGAATAAACAATATCCTGTTTGGTTTAATAAAAATATCATTAATAACATTAAAGAGAAAGAGAAACTTAGAATAAAAAGCAAAAAAACGGGAAATATAGAAATTAAAAATCAATTTTTTCTACTAAGAACACTACTTAAGAATGACATAAAATTAGCTTATAACCAGTATATTCAAAAAATAGAAGAAAATATAAATAGTAATTCCAGGTCATTCTGGCAATTCATGAAAAATAAAAAAGAGTCTGTGTCTGTACCGAAAAACATGTTTTTGGAAGATAAAAATTATTCTGACGGTCAGTCGATTGCAAATGCATTTTCCTCATATTTTAGATCTGTATATCGAAATTATGATTCACATGTCTGTGAAATGGAAGATAAAGTGTTGTCTGAGGCTGTGACTCTTGGGGCTGTACGGTATGAAGACATATGTAATGCTGTTAAAGAGCTAAAAGCAAATAAAGCAATTGGTCCTGACAATATACCGCCCTATGTTATCAAAGGACTAATAGGTTTCTTGGCGGAACCTTTAAGATTATTATACAACCTCGCGCTAAAAACATCAACATTCCCTGATAAATGGAAGGAAGTCAAGATCTGCCCTGTTTTCAAAAAGGGAGACAAGTCTGATATAGCAAATTATAGACCAATAGCAATACTGTCTGCTCCTGCTAAAGTCTTTGAATCAATTATTTACAAATATCTCTATGCCTCCATTTCAAAAAATATATCTATTTTTCAACACGGTTCCATGAAGGGGCGCTCTACCATAACTAATTTATGTAGTATTACTCAAAGTATTTCAGAAGCCTTAGACAACAAGTTGCAAGTTGACGTTATCTATACTGATTTTGCTAAAGCATTTGATACGGTGTCACACACGGTTCTTATAGATAAAATGAAAAATGAATACGGATTTCATGATAAACTTGTAAAATTTATGTCATTCTACTTATGTGATCGTAGTCAGAGAGTGACTGTTAGGGGGTTTACCTCGGAGTCATATCTGGCTACATCTGGTGTTCCTCAGGGATCTAATCTTGGCCCTTTGCTGTTTCTTCTTTTTATCAACAGTCTAATTAGCACTGTGAAAAATTGTAATATTTTGATGCTTGCAGATGATATGAAGCTGCATTTTAATGTAAATAATGAACAAGACTGTATCTTACTTCAGGAAGATATAGATAGAGTAACACAGTGGTCGGTTGTTAATCAAATGGGTTTTAATATTGATAAATGTTTTAGTGTTACCTATACTCGGAAGATTGATCCGGTAATTTTTAATTATAGTATTTGTGGGACTGACATGGCCAGATCGGGAGAAATGCGAGACCTAGGTGTTATATTCGATAGCCAATTTACATTTAAAAACCATATTGAATATGTTTCCAACAGGGCTCTTAAAATGTATGGCTTCATAGTCAGAAACTATAGGCATTTTACAAACGTTCATTGTATTGGAAGGCTTTATGTTGCATATATTAGGAGTATTTTGGAATATGCAGCCATCATATGGAGTCCCATATATGGTACTCATAAATACACAATAGAAAGAGTACAAAATAAATTCTTACGATATTTAAATTTTAAAGATACAGGACAATATGATCGGCATATCTCAAACACTTTTTTAAGAATTAAATACAATCTGTATAGTTTGGAAAAGAGAAGAGTTTTTAATTCTGTGATGTTTTTTTATAACTTGCTTCATAATAAGATTGATGATCCAGCACTGTTGTCAAAATTAAATTTTTATGCACCATCACATAGAACACGAAATCCACCTACTTTATATGTGGATCCCTACCGTACAAATAGTTTCCGAAATGCACCAATAAATGTAATGTGTAGGCATGTTAATGATATACGTCTGGAATGTGATCTATTTAACATTAGCAAATCTGAATTAACCACTATATTGAAGGATCTTCTCTTTGTGAATGATTAGTTCACCTAATAGTACATATATTTATTTCTGTTGAAACCTTCCTACTCTGTAATTGGACTATATGCCTGTTGAGTTTGTAAATAAATAAATAAATAAATAAATAAATCAGATTTAATTACAAATAAGGCATGCGCTCTTGTGTTGAATCAAATCAAGCTAGACTCCACATGCTTTAAATTTCGGTATATGCATGTTACTACCGAAATCCTGAGTGACATGGTAACTAGTGAATTGGTCACCAGGCGACTTATTTTCAAAGTCTGCATAGCACCCAATGCAAAAGTCATCATCACCCACACAACAACCTACATCCTACACACCCTGGTAGATCTGACGGTAAAAACATTTTTCCGTGTAATTTTTACATCCCTATATTCATAGGAACATTACATCCTTCGTCGCCTGAATATCCATCATCTGAACATGCCATTTTGAGGTGAACGAATGTACTGAAGTAAGCCTAAAAGTCGAGCTGCTTTTAAAGACCTCAGCTTCCCCCACCCTTGGTTGTCAATGAAAAAAAAGGAAACCGCATATAAAATTTTATATGAACAAAATGATAGAAGCCCAAGGTTTGCTCGGTGAAATACAGACGGCCCGGAAAGCAATAAGGAATATGTACATATTTTTTTATTGCATAAATCGTTTAAGGAAGTCATTACAAACCCAGAAAAATATTTTGAAGAAAATTACTAGGATAATTTAGCTACAAAAAATGTTTACTTTTCGGTATAATTTATTACAATTTATAAAGCAGCCATTTGTCCTTAGTGAAAAGTGACGTCAGGATATCAGCAAAAATCTACAGGTTAACGTAAAGCTTAACTTAAAGTCAAACAGGTTTGATTTTATCGGAAATAATCAGAGGGAGAGAAATAGAATTTTTTGGGTTGATAGAGGAATAGCTCAACTAACTTCGGTAAAAAATTCAGTTGTACAGGATGTTTCGTCAAAGTCGAAATTTCCGCGATTTCCGTTGAAATCGGGTACAGGTCGCAAATGTGAATTAAATCGATGTAAATTTTCGGAGATTGTAGGGGACCCGGAGCTTCAGAACTCCACTGAAACTGGTGAGTAATGCCAAGTAATTCTTTTGAATTTTTTTAGGTCGAAAAATGTCATTTACAGACCCCTCTTTGATACATAATAACTCGAAAACAAAACGTCAGACCGAAAAACGGGCTCATAAGTGAACCTTTAAAATCTCAAATACTTTTTGCAATACATTTACCTATGCCGGAAATCACTGGAAAATGGCAATATTTGGAAAAAACTGGAAATTTAGATTTTTGACCCAAATATTTCAAGGTTTTTAATTTTTTGTGGGGTCAAAATGGTTCAAATTAAAATCCCATATACGTCATCGGAAAGAGCTCGTCGAAGTATGTGATATCCATATTTTTTAGTTTCTTCATTCTCTAGAGGAAGGGAGCAATCGGTGATTAAATTTCGATTTTTTAACTTTTTTAGGCCTCGACATCGGAACATTTGAATCACTCTGTATTTTTCCTATCTAATTTTTTCACAATTTTTCAGCACTATCTTATAAAGGGATAATCACACTTTAAAATGAATACCGAATGGGTCATCCAGGAGCGTATTTAAGGGGTAAAATCCGGATTTTCTTGATTTTCCGACAAATCCTATTTTTAACCGACACTATTCCACACTATTTACCCTATTTAGTGATTCTTTTTGGGTTTATTTTATCCGTTAATTATCTAGGAATACCTCCTACTAATTTAAATCGCTTATTTTTTCGGTGAAGTTATAAATAAATAGGTTTATTTGCATCGGGGACATCTAAAATTTGAAAATTTTTGAATTTTCGAAGATTGCCATGAAAATAAAAAATTGCAGTTTATTTACTCGAAATTATTAAGACGATATGTCAAAATTTCGCAAAAATGCCAATTTTTGTTGCAAAATTGAAAGGTTCCTGGACAGATTTCGGCTTGAAGTATTCATGAATAAGATTTTAGGAACCTTCTACTTTAAGTGCAGGGATATTTCATTGGATGAGTTACGCATTAAATACCATTTTTATTGAGTTGTCGCTGACTCTACAACACTGGACTTCGCCATATACTCATGATGAGTCATAAGTTCAGTTTTGTCTACACAGCCAAAATGGGATCACGTTTTACAAGTTTCGAAATTCGCACTTTAAAATCCTTCTTTTTTTGCTAATAAGGACAAAAATAAATGAACAACAGCAACCGCAATAAATATTTAATTTATCTAGAGAATATAAAAAATATATTTCAGATTTATTTGGGTTATATGCATATTCCCTATTGCGGTGGCGCGGAACTCTATCTTTTGTGGTCAAAGTAATGATATGGGCATCATAGTGTTACCATTTAGTAGCCAAGGAGTATAAAAAAAGTTGTTAGGGGTTAAACAAATGTTATAAAGTTTTTAGACACCTGTAGTGAAATTAGTAAAAAAAGTAATTAGAAAATGTTGTTCGGGATGACTGTTTTTATTGAAATCCACTTTTAAAAATTGAAAAAAGAGTTATGAAAAAAGTTATTGGGAATTGTTTTAGCTCCCTTAAAATTTTCATTGTTTCCCGAAGATAAAAAGTAGTGTACAAAAAAATGCTATATTTCATGGAAAGCAGCATCGGAGGTCGATGGACCATGCGGAATCGATTTTAACACCACGGGTGGGTGATTTGGTGGGTGCGGGGAGGGGGGGGGGGGGGGGTGCGGCGGACGGAAGGGTCCCTGCGTAGCGCAGCTTAGCAGGGAACTTATAAAAAAAAAACAAAAAAATCATAGTAACACCCCCGCATTTGGGACGTGGGAACAAGTGTATATAAAAAGTAACGAGGAAGACGTCGAAAGGTGGGTCCGTTCCATATTTTCCTTTATTCTGCTTCCTAGTGCATGAGTGTAGGGCTAGCCTCATTTCAACTAGCGAGTTTTTCTGTCGTATTTTGCATAAATTTCACTCGATTCAAGCAATTTTGCAACGAAGTTTCGATAATTAAGTTATCATTTTACCTAAATTGTTTGATTAAAATCCTTCAATATGGCGGATGATCGTGAGAAACTCATTAGAAAGAGAGGTACAGCCAGAGCTAAAATCACAATTTTTGAAAAGTTTATTACATATTTAGAGCAAACTCATCCAGAGTTTGAGATAGATGATCCAAACCTAGTTTTAGAGGTAGAGCAGCGCGCAGAACGATTTCAAAATGTGTTGGATCTTTTCGAAGAATTGCAAGGCCAAATCGAGGAAATCAGCCCATATCCAGAAAACGAATACCTTGAACGCGAGTCGTTTGAGACGGACTTTTACGGCGTTGTTGCCAGATGGAAACAGTAGTATAAGTAGATGCTTAGTGAGTTTCCGCATGCGCAGTAGGGTCGACCTTGAACGCTCAGGTGTGCTATTGTTATTTGGCCTTGATATGCGCAGGTGTTGTTCCAAGGTCAAGGTCAATAACTTGGCCTTGAACGCGAGCAGATGTTTCTTTGTTTGGTGATGGCCAGGTGGACGACGCTTATTTCAAGGTTACATTTGCGGTGTATATTTTCAATGAATGCGAGCAGCTGTTTCTTTGTTTGGTGATGACCAGGTGGACGACGCTTATTTCAAGGTTACATTTGCTTGGTCTTGAACGCGAGCAGATGTTTCTTTGTTTGGTGATGACCAGGTGGACGACGCTTATTTCAAGGTTACATTTGTTTTGTATTTTTCGAGGTCGTCGGATGTATTCCTCCCACCATAAATAAATACTTGACCTTGGATTACTTCCTAATAAATATGGCTCATTTCGAAAGCAGCTTTCATTGTCACTCATACATCGTATGCGTTAACTGTTGCTTTGGCATATAAAGTATTGTGTTTGTGGTGTGTTCTACAAGTGTTTATTCAAGGTACTTGACAGTAATTGTTTTTATTGTATTTTAAATCATGAGCATTTCAAAGCAGACCATAGCCGAAATTAATAATATGATAAACCAAGATATTCAATTTCTGGAACGTAGAAAATTCTCTACATTAACGGTGGGCAAAATTTATATGATAAAAAAAATTAATTCTTTGACTTCGCGTTTTGGAAAAGCCATTATCGTCACATTGTTTGATCCAACACATCAAGCAACATTTGAAACATTTTTACCATCACGCGTAGCTGAAATTCTGACAGAGGATACTATTGAAATGATGAATAACTCCGGTGATCAGTACACCTTAACTTATTTGGTGCAAAGCTCACATGTATTCTCTGGAGGTAATACTAGAGCGTTGTTAAATTTTGGTTGTTTGTAATATATTGTTGATTAGGCTATTTTAATGTTGATTTAAAATGTAATAAAATAGTTCTTGTTAAGTATATATCGAAAAACACACAGTCACACACAATCACATGTCCATTATTTTCTATTTAAGATGTGTGACTGCCCTACTGTCATTGAAAATCGAGATATGTACATTAATTGGCTATCATGTAAATTAAGAGAGCTGGCTGAAGAAATACTACACTTTGCAAATTATGGTAAATCCGATGTCGGTTTTAGTGAAAGTCAGTATAGGAAGTATATGAAAGACGCCGTAAATTTCACGGCTGGAGCACACACGTGCGAGAAATACCTATATGGAACCATTGATCTGCACGAATTTTGCGCTGGAATGATAAATGAAGAATTTGGAAGCTACCTATTCGAAGTGCCTCATTTACCCGATGAATTAGCTAGAAAATATGGTTTGGCTCCCGCAGATGATACCACTATTCTTGATGACCTTGGAAATAAAGCAGTCACCAATGAAGTTGATAGTAAAGCATTGGGTACTGTTAGCGATGACGAAATGGAGTGTGTTCAAGAAGATGAAGAAAATCTTTAATTCATTGTATAATATAATAACATGAGATGTTAAATAAATGATTATGTACCTAAATTATTGTTTAATTTTTTTATAAATACGCAACTTTCATAAAAATCACATCAGTTTAAGCTAAAAATGGGTCGTGTTAACAACACAATTGATAAATTTGGGCGCCAAAAATTTAATGACCAAAATCACATTGTTCTTGTTGGACAACCAGGAGTTGGATTTAGATTGACCGATGATGGTCAATATGATATACAAGGGAAATCTCTAACTAATGTAGCACCACCAAAGAATCCTGGGGATGCCGCTAATCAGGAATATGTTCTTGAACAAAGGCGTGAAATTATTAAACGACTTAGTGAATTAGTGAATAATGATGTTTTGGAATATGTTAGAAAAGAACTTAATGAAATGAATAAAAAGTTTGCTCAAGAGGCGACTGAAGATTTTTTGCAATCTGTTACAAAAAGACTTAAGGAAATCGATTCAAAATTGTTGAATCAAGAAAAAGCTATTCAGCGTATACGTATTACGCGCATGTAGATAAAGAAACAAGTCTATTCTGTGTATGGTGACCTCGATTTTACATGGGATATGAGAGTGGAGGGGTTTGAAGGTCACCTAACAGATACAAATAGAGGCACAAAACTTTCTTGTTTTAGTCTGCATTTCAGTACTTCCAGAATACTGCATAGTAATTTATTTCCTCAAAATGCAGTCACCAAAAAGTGAACGTCAAATTGCAGTTGTTCGCCCATTCTCTGTAAACGGTCGTCAGATGTGTGCCAATTGCGAAAATTGGGAATTTATTAGTGGAATAATGGGTTTCTGTGAATGGTGTCAAAATGAGTACCATAAAAAACATGAGATGAAATCACCGCAACAAATATCTCGTGAAAATTCTAGTGAATCTCTGCAAAGTCTCGCTGTCTCAGTGGGAAGTTCATCAGAACATAATAATCACGATACGCCGGAATTCAGTCAAGAAGTGCAGCGCTGGACTTCTTCAAGCAATTTTGAAGATCTCGAAATAATTAACGAATCACCGCAAAGTCCTGTTTTCTTAGAAGGAGGAGGAGGAGGAGTAGGGGGAGGAGGTTCATCAGAACGTAATAATAGTGAGACCATGGAATTCGACCAAGAAGGGCAGCGCTGGTAATTCCGAAAAATAGAGACAATTTAGATATAGTGTAAAAGTTTCTTATGATAGTCATGTAATTTTAAATTTATGTGAATAAGTGCGTTTTTGTAATGATAGTGTGGATGTATTATTTAAATCTTAATAAAAATCTTTTTGTACTAAATATGTTTATTATTCACCATATATTTGAATTAACAAATCGCTCTTGATATATATTATTTCTGTGGTTCCGTTCTAAAATCCTCGCTAGCATTACATCCATTTTTGCAATTCTCCTTTGAAAACGATATCTATCAAGTATTAGTTGCTGAAAATTACTTTGTCTGGCTTGTTTATATGCAAAACACCAAACAGACATACGGTGGATAATATTTCTTTCTTCGTCAAATCTTACTTGCTTCATGGTGTATTGTAAAATGAATTTTTATTAGTTATGTCATTTATATATAGGCTGAACATAAAGAGAGTGAATTAGTTTTACTTTAAAATGGGTCGTGTTAACAACACAATTGATAAATTTGGTCGACAGAAAACTCCTGTTTGTAACAACTTATCGCGAGGGTTGCCCGGAATCGGATTTAAACTTACTTCAGATGGACATTTTGATATAGAGGGAAAATTATTAAGGAATGTTGCCCAACCGATAAATGAAAATGATGCTGCTACCAAAGAATATGTCCTTACGGAAGTTCATCAACTTGGTTCGCAGATAAATATCATACTTAGTAATGTGCTAGTACCGGTTTTTCAAAAAATGTTTGAAGATGATGAGACCAAAATTACGTACCTTAAGGAAAAAATGTATCAAATTCACTCACTTGCTGCACGGTATACTACAACGAAGATAAAGGATCCAAAAAAACCAAAATGGAAACCAACCTAGATAAAGTTCTATTTAAAAACATAATTATACTGTTAAATTGAAAATAAAACGCATAATTATGAAAAGCAATATTTATTATTATTATTTATAATGCATACATACGTAACGTAAAACCTATTTGATAATATTTATACAATATCTGATTTGTCTATCCAAGAATTAAATTGATTTGGAAAACCTAACCATTTTACAAACAATTGATCGTTTTGATTGTTCTTGCGTTTTCTAAGAATTTTCTCAACTAAATAAACACCAGGGCTAGCTGTCTTTTGCAGTTCTGCTTCGTAAAAACATCCTTTAATAGGTTGACCTTCCAATGATTGTAGCAAGTAGGTAGGTGGATTTGTAATATTAACTTTTGCTATTTCAAACAGTTCCGTGGACCAGGAAGGCGTATATCCTTTGTCAAATACACCTTTGTACTTGCTAATGCGAACAATGTCACCCAAATGAAATTTTTTTTTCTTCGGAGCAATTTTCAAATAGTCATATGCTTTAATAGGGGTATCCTCTTTTACACTGTTAGGCTTCATTCCAATGGTGCGGTGTTTAGTGTTATTATAGGTCTTCGTTATAGCTGGTAATATTTGTAACCATCTGTAAGAACCTCTAGCCGAGAATTGTTTATATAACTTATTTTTCAAAGTTCTTATAACACGCTCAACAATTGCCGCTTTTTTCGTGCTATATGTGGAATAATGGTTTATATTATATTTTTTCATGAGTGCTTGAAAGGTGGTATTATAAAATTCCTTTCCTTGATCACTCTGTAAATTGTTTGGTGCATAGGATGCTTCTTCAATGATGCTTTTCATGGCATTCGTAACTTCAACACCGGTCTTATTCTTAACTGCTTTGGTGTACACGAATTTGGAGTAACAGTTTATACATACAACAATGTAACGGTATCCATCATTGTCAGTAGCATATGGCTGCATTTCCGCCAAATCAATTTGCCACAAATCTCGATATCCTTTTATGACCGTACGTCTTCTAACAAAATTTTTTCTTGCTGTCCTATGTAATTCATTTACGACTTTAATTTTTTCTCGGCTAGGATCCATATTATAAGGTTGCACGTCTTATAAGACACTGAGGATGGCAACTACGTGCAAAACTTAATATATTATTCCTTCTTCTCGAAGCTCTTCCATAATTGACATAATCTCATTATCATGTCCGGTATGTCCAGCTACTTTTGACCCCCACAATAATCGTAATCTATCCACTAACTCCTTAGGTTTATTCCAATAAACATATTCAGATGATTTCGAAGATAGATGCTTTTTTACTGGTAGTTGGATTTTGTTGTTGACTTTTTTTCTTCGAACACCACCACCACCACCCAGTTTAGTTTCCGTAATTAGCGGTTTTATGATTCGCAAATATTTTCTCCATCGGGTTTCCCTTAAACCACGTTTCTTGTCATAACCGTCATAGGCCGCATCCGTCAATTTCAAAATGGTTTGGTATTTTCGAAGTACATCTAGACTAATTTCGTCTTCATTATCTAGGGCTGGTGGATTTTTTAGAAAAATCAAATCGTAAAGCTCAGGCGTTCCATCGAATTCAGCAATGTTTGTTTTGTTCCTGTATAACACCATCTTTCCGTTTGTTAGAAAACGAACCACCAAGTTGCCAATATATTTTGTTGATTTATTGTCTTTTTTACCAAAGCGTACACCATACACGGTATCATAACGGGACGGTTCGAATTTTAATCCATTTAAATAATCTTGAATAGTTTTTGCGGCTGAACTGCTACCACTTGATGTGTGTGGTGATGTGTAAGATGATGTTATCGTTGATGGGGAAGGGGTTTCGAACAGTGACTCACGATTTCCACGTTTTGGTGTAGGAATTTGTGTTTTTTGCGAAATCGGTGTAGATGTTTCAAAATCCGCTTCTGTTGGATGTTCTTCAAACATTTTCGCCATTCCCACCGAGCTGCTGCTGCTGCTACTCCGACCTTGTGGTTTAGTCGTAGTACTTGATTTTTTGGTTGCGTACTGTTGTTGCTGCTGCTTTACGGCTTTAGATATAGATTCTAGTGGTTTAGAAACTGGTTCATAAAACTTTTCCAAATCATGTTCATTCTGCACTTTAGCTGCTTTAATTTGTTTAAATTCTTTTCTAACCGCATTTGTAGTTTCCAGTAGCTTTCGTTTTAATTCGATTTCTTCATTCATGATGCTTTCAAAGCACCGTTCAACGATGAAATGATTATCCAAGTTATTATTATAGGAATATATAACTATCGAATCCCTTGCGGTATCTGCCCGAATTTACATCACTATCCTTGTCAATAACTAAAAAACCATATTTATTATCCCAACATTTAGCACACATCTCTTGAAATTGTGTACACGTCAGGTCGGGTGAAACGTGATCGGAAAATATATGTTTCATATTCATCTCATCTTGTTTAAACATAATAATGAAGTTGGCATTATCCCGGACGAGCTGCTTAGGAACACGAGAATACGTTTGCGACAAGTAAAAGGCATCCACATTTTTGTGACGTCCCATGCTAAAATACGATCTTATAACGTCCTGTTTCTCACACATAACGTCATCAAAAATAAATATTGAATTAGGTTTAGCATCCGACGGTTCCACAATGTTATTTGCGTCGCTAAAAGCGTAGTAGCCAAGACCTTTGATTGGTGACAAAATTTTCTTTAAAAATATTCATATTTCGGTTGATAGAGCGACTTTGAGTAGATATAAACATTTTCGAAACGCAGTCCCGAGGGGTGAGTAAGCAGCGAAATCATAACATTTGTCTTTCCACAGTTTGAAGGTCATATTAATAATCCACGAATAGATGACGGTAGCAAAGGACCATGTCTTTTAAATAATTTTTGTTCTAGTCCAGATCCGACCTTTACATCGAGATTATCGACCGGAAGTTTTTGTTTAAGATTGACGATACGCATCTTAACAAAATCTATATTTTATACTGAACTTTCGCGTAAACTATCATTCGGATGTCGCTCGTCAGACGAAGTAGACGGTCTCGTTTATCAAGTAAGACTGGAAGCGGTATTGTTAATTCAGTAATTAATAGGCTACCGTTCGAGTTACACATTCCCGGCTATCAGTATTGCGGGCCCGGGACGAAAGTAGTAAAACGTGTGGCAAGAGGAGATCAAGGAATTAATTCTTTGGATGTCGCATGCAAAAAACACGATTTAGCCTATTTGCGTAATAGTGAAAATTTAAGTGCTCGCCACCAAGCAGATCAGGAACTCGAGCAAAGCGCGTGGAAAAGAGTAAAATCGAAAGACTCTAGCGCTAGTGAAAAAGCTGCAGCTTGGTTGGTAATCAACATTATGAAAGCGAAACAACGTTTTGGTATGGGTGTATCATCATCAAAATCGAGAAAAGCATCCATTCGAGGTAAACGTCGCTTCCAGCGCCGCCGCCACCACACTAAAGGTAATGGCGTCGGTAAACATAAGCGAGTACATAAAGTAGCTTTTGGATCATCTATTAGACGACCCGTTCGATCAGAATTGTTAAAAGCTGATGGGAAAAAACTTATCGAGAAAAATATCACGAAAGCATCGAAAATAGCTGCAGTAGCTGCACGTAAATCCCTAAGAATAGCCGTTGGCAAACGAAAAATTCGCACGCCTAGAATCATTCCAATTCCAAAGACCGGGGGGATATTACCGTTAATACCAATATTTGCAGGACTATCGGCCTTAGGTTCATTAGCAGGTGGTGTAGCAGGCATCGTGCGTGCCGTAAAAGCAGTAAAAAAGTCGACTGCAGAAAAAATAGGTACCGGCTTACATCTAAGTTCAAGAGGAAACGGATTATACTTGAAACCATATCGCACAGGTTTGGGATTATTTATAAACAACGGCACAAATAAGAAATCAAAAAACTAATAGAATCCCTACCTCAAAGACCACTATCCAATATTGATATAGAAAAGTACGCCTTAAAAATGAAAATACCACACTTTCGAGGCGTATATATGAGAGATTCATTACCTGTACGCGGTCCCAAACGTCACGAGGCCGCCATTATAAATTTGGATAGTATGTCGGGTGTAGGGACTCATTGGGTAGCATATAGAAAAAGCAATTCTGAGGTAACATACTACGATAGTTTCGGTGATTTACCCCCACCCATGGAATTGGTACGATATCTGCAGATGGGTTCCGAAGCGACGAAGAAAATTTACTATACATACGACCGTCAACAAGAATTTGGAACAGTCTGGTGTGGACATTTGTGTTTGAAGTTTCTTTTACAATCGTAAAAAGTATGTCTTTGACACCCCAAATGGAACGTGACAACTACACCAAAATGTTGCTATCACTTAAAGCATATCGTGAAGTCGGAGGATTACAAAAAATGACAGCCGAACAGTTAGAAAATACGCCCAAAGAAGTGTTGATCGCATTAGCTCCAAATGAAATAGCACTAGTTTGGGATAGGTTACCTAATCACCTAAAAAGTGACATCGATATATCGAAATATCAATACTGTTTCGAACATTATAATAGCAATAATTCAGATTCGGACGAGGGCGATGGACCGATACCAAAAAAAATATTTTGTTGTTATTGCAAAATTAACGATGTGAATATAAAGGCAGAAAACAGTTTAAAAACATCCAAAGGAATAAAGCAACGCTTCAGCTTAAATCCATTTAACTGTTGCAAACAGCAATAAAATAGCTACACAAATAGTTTCGTGGTCAGTCATGTCTTACACATTCACTCTAACAGGACATTCAAGTGTCTTAAGTGCGGATTTTTACCCACCCATCGAGTTAAATACAACAGGCAAATATGGAGTTGCACTGCTGGGATTTTACACATATAGTTCGATTTTTAATATCGACGAAAGCAATAATTCATTCAGCCATTTGAAAACAGCGATACCAACGAATGTAAGGATTCCACCAGGAGCTTACGAAATTAATGAAATAGCAAAAGCCATGAACACCGCTCTAAAAGAGTCATGCAATGAAGTTGGTACCGATTTATTTTCATTAACAGCCAATAATAATACGTTAAAATGTGAGCTAAAGTCAAAATATAGCATCGATTTTCGAGGTAGCAACAGTATCGGCAAAGTGCTCGGATTTGGCTCTGTATTGCTGCAAGGTGGACAAAGACACGAATCAAGTACCATCGTGGACATAATGAAAGTGCGCATCGTACATGTGGATTGTAATATAATTTCCGGAGCATACCTGAATTCTTTGGAAAGTCATACGTTATTTGAATTTGATATTGACGTCGAACCCGGTTACAAAATCTCCAAAGAACCGCAAAATAATATTTATATGCCGATAATGCCGGATGGTCGTCAGTTTATCGACAACATTACTCTACGCATCTTGGACGATAGCGGCGATTTGATCGATTTTCGAGGTGAGAAAATTATAGTTAAACTAGAGTTGAAAAAAATCGTATAATGGGTTTTTGCTTTAACCGTCAACTGCATATGCTGTCAACAACTCAAGATTCAGTTAAACGACATAAAAGTAAGCAGACAACACAGTCAAGGTTCATTCGCAAGTCAGACGGACGATCGAAAACACATCCGCACAGCAATCGCCAGCTCTCCGTGAAAGATTGCAAACTTCTACAATCGATCGGTTTGAAAGTGAGAAAAATTAGAAAATGATGGCCGCTAGCAGTGACAAAATCGAAGTTTTTACCGAACCAATTTTTGATAACTCCATTATTAGTTTTCAAGAACACACATATAAACCTTACGGTTCTCCAACATTCCGCAATTCGGATGAAATTCGCATACCTGTACACTTTCAAGATATCATTTTGGATATATCGGATAGTTACAGTTACATCGAAGGAACATTCAAACCCAAAGACGTTACTAAAAAATGTTATCTATCAAATAATGCCATCGCCTTTCTATTCGACGAATGTCGTTATGAAATGGGAGGGGAGCAAGTTGCCGTCGTTCGGAAACCCGGAATTACTACAACGATGAAAACTATGGTGTCATTGGGTGCCGCACAAAATAGAGCTCTCATTGCATGTGGATGGGGTCTAGACGAAGCAAATCAAGGTATACTAGATTCCACAAGTAACGTGTTCTCCGGCAAGCTTCGTCTAAAATATCTCATGGGTTTCGCAGAGGATTATTCAAAGGGTATTTTTAACGTCAAGCAAGAGTTGATTTTAATTATCGCCCGCACTTTCAACAATTGCTATATCGGCGAAGTAGATGCAGACATTTCAATTGAAAAAATTGAATGGAAAATTCGTCACATTATTCCAGACGATCGACAGAAGTTAAAGATATTATCACGCATGAATAAAGGTGGCAGTAACGCAAACGTTCCAATGGCTTACCGTAAATGGGATCTTTACGAGCTACCTTCTTTGAGAGAAACATCGTCAGACGTATGGGCCTTAAGAACTAGCACGAGTCTCGAAAAACCGAGATATTTGATTATCGGTTTTCAACCAACTAGCTCTTCCGACAACAGAGCAAAAGATAGCACACAATTTACAACGGCCGATATAAGTGATATTAGGCTCTATCTGAACTCTGCCGTATTTCCGTACGAAAGATGGAATTTAGATTTTTCAAAGAAACTGTGTGCCGCAGCCTAGTATAATTATGAGAATTTTCAAGCTAGCTACTACCAGCGAGAACTGAGCGATCCTATGATGAGTTTTGCCGACTATCTTAAAAATCCGTTATTCGTAATAGATTGCAGTCACCAACCAGAAGCCGTTAGGACGTCCACAGTGGACGTGAAATTGGAGTTCGAAACACGCAAAAGCAAATTTCCTAAAGACATTAAAGTGTACGCGTTAGTTATTCACGATGCATTTTTTAGTTACAATATACTTAATGGTTCTGTTACTAACAAATCAATACATTAGTTTGAAGTTGTGTAATTCTCCAAATTATGTACTTTACATATTTAAAATAAACTTATAAACGACATATTGGAGTTTTATTCTTACTACATACGACATATTTGAGGCTTATTTTAATACTTCAAATGTGGGGCTTTGGTAAATAAGGTCGAGAGATGAAGAATGGGCAGAAATTTAGGAGAGGGGTGGGGAAAAGAATGTATATAAGACGTGATTTAGAAAATTAAATTCACTCGAAGCCAAGATGTCATCAAGTTCTGATGATGGATATTCCAGTGACGACGAGCAGACCGCGGCACCAAATGTGCAACATAGGCTTGTACTGAGACCGCGAAGGCTTAGACCTAGGTATTGCATCATGCAATCCTACGTCTCATGGGGGTCTAGAGATTTGTGTATGCACTGCTACACGAGAGGATTTGGAGCTGTGATGATGGATGTTCATTTCGTCACAACTCATTTTACAGTGGGTTCGCGAGGTGATCAAAGGCGGAATCACTCGAGGTGTGCTTTGTGTAGGGAGAGACTGTTTACAGTCGTTCATCAGCAGTCTTGCCTTATTTGCAATAGAATGTAAATTCTATTACAAATAAAGCTCCTCATACGACAACCCTGCCTGCCCCCTGACAAAATCAGTCCTTTTCAGGACTACAAAATATTTGATCGTAGTTTGTAGTTAAACACAATGTTTTCTAAGGAAGATATTTCTCGATGAAAAAATTGTGTTACTTTGGGTAAGAGAAGCATTATGTGTTTAAATCATACATAGATAGCGAGAGAAAGAGCATTTGCAATATTTAGCTTGTAGTTTTTACGTATGATAAGAACGCATATGCCTCTATTTATTCAAAGTGACATGACTTTCTATCAAGAAACATATTTTAAAAAATAAGGTCACTCTACATTAGGATTCTTGTCGTTTCACATAGAACGTTGGCTAATATTAAACCCGCTCTAACGTATGACAAAAACAGACGTAGTTTCAGAGTAACAAAATATTTCGAGCAAGAAATCTATTCTTGAGGACATATTTTTGTTAGTCTTAAAGGATATGTCAGAACCGTTTAGCCCCACCCTCATCCCCACTCTTACCCCCACCACCCTAAATGCTTTTAAAAGCGGGAGCAGCCATCACATTTTTCATATCTCAACCAGCCATGAAGTGGGACAGGCTGATGTTAAGGACGACAAGGGAGTCCAAAATAAGCGAGTTTTGGGAGGCTTGGCGTTTAAAAAACGCGAATAAGCCAACGGCTATCGTACAGTCGATTCCAAGACCGCCGCCACCACCGGAGCCGGCTCCAACAGAGCCGGTGGAAGTGGTGGAAGGACCCCAGATGCTGCTGGGTCCGGAAGAAAGGGAGGGTCTCTTACAAGAGCTCACGGAGCGCCGTCGGAGCCGTCGCAGCACGCGACTGAAGGCACGAAGACGGCGTGCCGCACCGCGATCGATGCAGATCGCGAGAGGGGAACAACCACTCTAGGTTTCCCTCTCCAACCCAACCCACCGCGAAAACGGCCCTTTTCAGGGCCACAAAAGATTTGATCGTAGTTTAGATATTCTTAGTCACTTTGTGTTTGACACTGAATCAGTGAAAAAATGCAAAGATGACCAAGGATGACATTTTATGGACGTTTAAAAATAGACGTTGACATTTTCGCATAGCTGTTTTCGATAATTTACCTAGAAGTGTCTAAAACTAATTTTAAGTTGAAGGTCCACGATCTGTTAAAACTGTTATATTTCTAACTTAAAAATTGTATTCATATAGTTATTTCCGAGGGGCAATTTTTGGTTCTATAAACTTTTTATGAAGTTAGAAAAATCGATATTAAAATCCCGCGGTTTGCTCGGAGAAATACAGACGGCCCGTAAAGCACGTGCGGTGTCGCGCGGAACTCAAACTTTGTGGTCAATGTAATGACATGGGCATAATAGTTTTACCATTTAGTAGGCAATGACTATAAAAAAAAGTTGTTGATAAAGGTAAAACCAATGTCATAATGTTTTTGGACACTTCTAGTGAAATTAGGGAAAAAAGTAATTAGAAAATGTTGTTTGGAATGTCCATTTTAATCGAAATCCGCTTTTAAAAAGTGAAATAATTTTTAAGATCCGCGCTTTGCTCGGAAAACAAAGATTGAAGAGTTTTTAGACACTTCCAGTGAAATAATCAAAGCAAGTTATAAGAAAAAAATGTGCGTAACGACCATTTTTATCGAAATCCACTTTAAAAAATTGAAAAAGTGAAAATTGAAAAAAGAGTTATGGAAAATTATAGGTTTTTAACGAAATTGCACATTTTAGACCATTTTAGACTGCTATAGCTCCATTATTATTAGTCGCACAGAAAAACCGCGGGGATCAAATCTTAAGGAAATTTTACGTAGAATCCGAAAATTTTAAAAAAAATTGAAAAAAGTGGAGGGGGAAGGAAAACATTTTCAAAAAAATTTAAAAACGCGAGATAACAGTCAAATAAACATCGCCCAGCGCTCCAAATGGGGGGGTGTTACTATGCGGGTTTTTTTTTAAGTTTTTTTTTTTAAATTTTTAAAAGTGGATTTCGATAAAAATGGACATTCCAAACAACATTTTCTAATTACTTTTTTCGCTAATTTCACTAGAAGTGTCTAAAAACTGTATAACACTGGTTTTACCATTAACAACAACTTTTTTTTTTAACACATTGGCTACTAAATGGTAAAACTATTATGCCCATGTCATTACTTTGACCACAAAAGTTTGAGTTCCGCGCGCCGGCGCAATTGCTTTACGGGCCGTCTGTATTTCACCGAGCAAAGCTTGGGCCTTATATTATTTCGTTCATATGAAATTCTATATGAGGTTTCTTTTTCAAGGGAAGGGGGAATCTGAGGTCTTTAAAAGCAGCTCGAGTCGACTGCTTACTTCATTACATTCGCTCATCTCAACATGGCATCATCAGATGATGATGGATACTTAAGCGATGATACTCCTAGGAATTTGGATAATTGGGCTATAAGACGGAGGAAAGTTTTCCCCGTCCGATCCCGCCGGGTGTGCAAGACCTTAAACCTGGTGAAGGTGGGTGATGACGAGTGGTGTATTGGCTGCTATGCCGACTTGGAAAACAAGTCGGCTGGTGACCAATTCTTCAGTGGTCATGTAACCCAAGATTTCGGTAGTCGCGCGCACATACCGAACTGCAAAGGTTGTGGAGTAGCTCTTGGTACTCTACAACATAAGAGTGCGTGCCTTATTTGTAATCGAGCCTGATTACAAATAAGATTTTATTCCTTGAAAAACGGTCCTTTTCAGGGCCACAGAATGTTTCATCATAGTTTTAGTTACCTAATGCCATAGTACATGTGGTGTTAGATAGAAAATTATATAAGTCCAGTCGGATCGAGTATAATTTTCTTTGCAAAATCCGTCCTTTTCAGGACCTCAGAATATTTTGATCGTACTTGTATTTATCTAATGCCACGGAATCTGTGACATTAGATAGAAATTACGTAAGTCCAGACGGATCGAGTATAAGTTTCTTTGTCGGTCACATTTCCAGAACACAATTACGCCATTTTGAGAAATAAAAGCAGTTTTCGACAGTGAAGTCCGCCAGTATCATTTTTGGATGGAGGGCATTTGTATAATAAACTCTAGTTTTTTAGAGGTGAAAAGGTGGGGATGGAGTGGTGGAGGGGGTAGATTATCTCTATTTAAGCGGTTGCGAGCGAGTCACAGAATCACTTCATTTTTAAATCTTAAAGTACCAAGATATAACTATGAATTTCGAAAGGCCGTTAAGTCGCGGTTCATCGGTTTTTAGCGATGATACCGTCGACATAAATGATGTCGATATGGATGATCGGCTCTTGGACATCGAACGACTTCTAGACATCGAGGCAGAAGATATGTTTATTGCCTGGGAAGATGAGCGGGCAGTCGAAGAAGCAGATCTGGGTCAGGAATTGCCAGACATCGATTGGCAAAATGGGGAGTTGTCGGCTGATGAGATGGAGCCGGACTCCAGTACCGATTGGGTGCCACCACCGCCGCCGGGAGATCATGACGGTCCGGCCGATTCATCCACTTGGTGGATCACGGACCATCAGGATGAAGATGGTCCAGCGGATTCCACCAACTGATCCCGGAACCATGCCCTCCCCGATCTACCCCGACAAAATCAGTCCTTTTCAGGACTACAAAATATTTGATCGTAGTTTGTAGTTGATTCATGTCACATCTCATGTAACATGATATTTCTCAAGAATTAATTTCTCTTGGGAAATATTGTGTTACTCTGTAAAGACATGTACGTTCTTACCGTACGTTAGAACTAGCTAAATTTCTAGTAAGTTCTCTACGAAAATGCTGAGAGTTTGGTCTATTATCTTACTTGTAGTAAAATTCACATTTTATTACAAATAAGATGCATGTTCTCAGCCATTGTAACGGATAGCCTCTCTTCACAGACATAACACTTTATCGCATACTTAAGTTGTGTGCATCTAACGATTACACACCTAAAGTTACGGCCCTACATTTTCCGTCTATTCGTTTTTCTATTTTGCATTTTCACACTATTTTTTGTGTGTAACTTCCGTATACTTATTTTAGAAATAAAAAATATTGTTTCATTTAACTTCTTTTTTTATTATCATATATACAAAAACATTTTCTTTTACTTATATATACATTACTATTACAAAAATAACTTAACTCTATATTTACAATAAAATTCTAAAGCTACTTCTTATACGCTAAATTATTCATTACTTCCAGTCTTTTAACGCACTTCTCCCTTGTCCTTTTAGTTTCCTTCAATTTCACCCGCAGTTCATTAATCTGTCTTTCAAAGTCCGCCTCATCACTATCACACTTTTTTAGTTCGCGTAGTAGTTTTTCCCTATACCTATATGCCGCGGAGAAGACACACTTTTGACTCGCCGAAAACTCGTTCAACCAGTCCGGCTCTTCAGCAGTTGTTGCTGACTGCTGCGATTCCTCGTACGATCGCTTGCATCGCATCTTGACCGGTTTGCGGCACTTCCCACGTCCTATTGTTGGTGATAGTGGTGCACCCGCGATCGGAGGCATGGACTTCGGCGGCTCGGGCGTTGTCGAGTTTGGGCCATCATTAATGATGACGACCGGTGACAGAGGCTTCAGTGGCTGTGACGTCTCCAAAAAATCGGGAAATTCCACTGGCACTGATGGGCGTTTGAACTGGAATTTCTTCTTCTTCTTCTTCTTTTCACCCTCGGCAGCCGCATAGAATTCACCTTTATTAATGGTGGTCGTCTTGGGTTTGGTCAGAAGTTTTTGTAGTTGTTGGCCCCCGCCTCGCCTTTTTGATCACCACATCACTTATAATATTAATTCGGCCTCCATCCTCCTCAGTCCACTTGTTGACGTAGTCAACCGCCGAATTAACTGTCTCCTTTTTCGCGTCTACTTCTTCTTCCACAAACGCAGTGTTCAGCACGTCGTCATTGTGCCATTCTTCGAAGACACCTGGGGTCAGCAGGTCAATCACTTCCTGCCCCATTAACTCTGCTTCATTTTTCTAACTAACTAACTCACTGCACTAAACTGACAAATGTATTTACTTGGCGAACTGTTCTAGCGAACTATGAAATGCTCTGCCTAGCCAACCAAATTTATACTTATCACCCCACCATAAACTCCCCCACTCTATCTGACGGTTGATGCTTTGGAGGCCAAACAAGTTCATTCAACTTACAAGGTTGCGTTCGACGGCTAGACAGCGATTCAAGGACATATTTTCAAGGTAATCGTGTGTCCTTACTTCTGTTATTGTTTGTGCTCTCAAGGTTATATGATCCAGACAACCCATATTTATAGACACTCTCTTTCCTTCGATGACTATTATCAGAAACTATAATGTTGCCTGCAGATCAAGATAACAATCGTCCAGCTGAGACTTTTTCAGGAGCACAAATAATAATTTCTGCCGTTTGCTATAATTGTAAAAGAGAAGTATATATTTGGACTGACCACATGCAATCTTACAGTTACATTGAATTGTTGAGAGTAAGGATTGTTAAGTGTCATTACTGTGGAACGCTGATGTGTCGACGAGGGCCGATTAGCAGATCTCATATGCTGAGAAGACAATGGATGCTACGAGAAGTTTACAAGCAAGACATTAATTAATTTTTATTTTTGTAACTTTATTACTATATTGTAAAATAAAACAACATATTATTGAAACAACTATCTATGTATTTTACTATCCTGCGTTATAAAATTTCAACTATTGCTATTACTATAGTGGTTAAGAAAACTACGTGACATTCGAGTTAATATTTTTTTATTTTTCTAAAACATAGACTTTCCAACATTTTTCTAATTATAACTAATATTTTCGGGTAAAAAACTTTGCATAGCTAGTATTAACATATTTAGGTTATCTTCAGGGTTTGTTTCGTAAAACTTTATGTCTGGGTGCCCCCAAGGTAGAGTTTTTGTTGTTGATGGTATAATATAACGTTTATCGTCGTGGTGAGATAAAGCAACTTTATTAATTATTTCGGTATAAACGTCGTGTTTATAACTTCGAAAGGTTTTCATTTTTCGAAATATCTGACCACCACGTTCTACGATATTCCGATAATCTTCCAGGTGAAGCTGTTTTTCAATTACATGTTTTTTTATACCTTTCGCTTTTTTAATTTCGCTACTGACTGAGTTTATGTAATAAGCTTTGGCTCCGGTACCAAAAAAACTTATTATTGGATCACCTGGAAATTCATCCTTCATTCTACCTACTACAGACTGACTTTTTTTTATGTTAAAAATATTTCCTTCGGTATAATTGGATGTATCGAATTTATCCGGATTTTCTGCAATTATGCGATAAAAATTGTCGGTGTAAACTTTTAATATTAACGAATCTGTGTCTGTATACAGTAAAGAAGCATTTTTGCCAAATTTTGTTTTAATGAATGAGTAGAAAAAATCATAAATTACTGTTTTCGACATGTCCAGTATGGAAAATCCGATATAAATTGGTTTATTATAAGTTACCTTTAATTGATCCATATGAATGGCAACGAATTCTTTATTAAAAACCGTTGAACTTTTAAAATAAGGACGAGAAATTAATGCTCGTGCCCCAATTTTATTCCTGTCATTTTCCCATCGGGTAACTAGTTTTATATCATTACGATTCTCCACATTTTCCATGGTCTTGCCAAAAACAGCATTAATGATTAATTTAAAAGTGTCTTTACCAAACTTTGTTGTTGCCCTATTGCGCAAATCTGTATTTAAGTCGATATATGTCTTTAACCATGGGGATTGATTAAATTTTAAAATTCTGTGTGTTTGCATTACCATTAGGCCGTTATTGATTGCTTGTTTTAATGTTCGGTAATGAATGATGTATTTCTTTTTATCGTTTAAATTCGGAATTAACTGTGAAAATTTTGCCGATTCCGTGGGTGGTACAATATTTTCAACTAAAAAGGGTAAGTCGGAATGGTCATCATATAGCGTATCCGGATAATGAACGTCAACTTCCAAAACGTATCCTTCTGGACCATTATCGTCCACATCCATAATATTTAAATTTAAAATTTCATGCTCTGATAACCATCTAAAGCCGCCAAATGGTAATGCCTGCGACATACTATGACCGTATAGATTTGTTGCATCAAGATAAACAATGAAAGATGATGGTTCGTTAGGATCGTAGTTTGGTACATATATGTTGTTGGCAGCGTGCATCCTTTCTGAACACTGACTTATACCGCCTCGAATACCTTTTTTGAAAAAATGAACCGTGTCGATATCAGTCAATAGCTCTAACTCTACCTTAGAAATACGCAACATACAATCAAACGAATAACTTGGAAGGGTATAGTACTGTGCTGGATCCGGTTTATACGTTTCTAAACAAGTATCGCGAAACTGTTCAAAAACATCGGTTAGTAATAAAACATCAGATTTCAAATATAAATCCGAATAGTCCCCCAAATTCTTACAATTAAATGTGTCCCACACCTTTTTAGCTCTATCATAATCTTCATCGCTAATGTGCTCCTCTGACAAACTATCATAAAACTGATTTTTTGTGGGTAAAGTTGGATGGTTCATTTTCTCCATTGAATCGACAAAACTATAGGGAAAAGCACCTTTTTTGCGCATTAAATTAAACTGCTCATTATCAGAAAAATATTTTCCTGTTTCCCTGAAACTACCCATAGCTAATCCATACCCAAATTTTCTAGCGAAGTTGATAGAAATTTAAAACTATCGATGAACCGCAATTTCAAATATTTTTTCTTTATTGTCCCACTTTTATTATCGACATAATCGTGAACGTAAATACTTTTCGTAAACGAAATATACTTTTCCTTGCTTTGAGCTAAAACATCGATCTTGTCTCCGTGACGACACAACTCTTTAATAAACATGTGGCAATCGTACCCGCTCAAGTTATGAAATATAATTGGAATAAAATTGGGTAACTTATAATTTAAATTGCAAATCGAATGAGCAGCACCAGGTCTTTTTTTCCCAGTTATGTGATAGTGGTCCTTTACTTTACAATTATTATTTTCAAAAGGTCGTTCACATATACCACATTTTGTGGCATTATTGAATTCCGCTATTTGGTCCACCGTTAAAGTTTCCATTGCTTTTATATCTCTTAAGTATGTATTGTAAAGAGATCTTAAATCACTTTCAAGTCGAGAAACGAAAACCTGGGCTGCGTCGTTTCCCCGGTAGAGCTCAAATTTTGAAATCGAATCGTCAAAGGAGCACTTAATTAAATACGCAAAAGAATATGGTTCATGTTTGATGCTTTTGACTAAGTAAGAATTTGTGGGATTTGGTTCCACAGTATCCAGCGGTTTAAGCACCGATTCAAAATCCGCGTAAACGACAAACGGTACACGCATTTGTTTTTCTATGTTTTCAAATTTTAATATATTTTCACTTACACTCCTTCCAAATTTATCTATTTTTAAATTTAGTGATGGTGTTAATGAATATTTGTGGTTACAGTCATTTTTTTGGTGTGATATCAAAGATGATGGTGAACTAAAATATATCAAACAACCATCACAAAAATACATTTTATCTCTACGCGATGTAATTTGACTGGAACATAATTTCGATAAGTCTTTTATCCAACAATAATGACTTTTAGAACAACGCGTATCACAAATATGCTCATCATCATCTTTAATACTACAATCCTTTGTTATTAACAACAAGGTTACATGTCTGTTAAGTTTTCTACCCGAATACCTTAATGGACCGACAACTTCATACTTTAACATATTATTTTCGAAAATTTTTTGCAAACCATAAACGTTAACTGAAATATTATTCATTTCTTCAAATTTTGATATATCACGCAACTTTACTGGAAAGTCTATACCTGTAAAATTCAGCAGTCTTGAATAGTGTGGATAAGATTGAATCTGTGATGCCCTTCTAGTGGCGGGGCACAAAGCAGACACGATTGACCACGCAAAACAACACTCATCTTGATTAATCACATTGATGATGGCTTTTTTCAATTCGATGAATCGGGGTAACTTTATATATGAAGATCCACCAAAAGGTTTATACTCGTTGACATTTACTTCCAGGTATAGAATTTTTTCCAGAGCCCAACCTACGAAAACAAGAAAGAGTGACATAAGTATTTATTTTATTTTTAGTCGTTAATTTATAACATACCTGAATCTTTTTCCTGAAACTCAGTCGATTGAGTCTTCATGGCTTCCACTAATGATTGATATATTTCTTCCAAATCGCTTCCTGAAGTAACAATTTCATTGCGTGTATTAAATGACTTGTCACTGTACATATTATCTTGTGTTGGTAAAAGATACCGACCAACAACCACCATATTAACTTTCAAAGCACAACGCACTCTTACTAGGTCACTTACTACCTCTAACACTTCTGCTTTAATTTCATCAAAAAATAATGAATAGTCAGTATGTTCATTATCACTTGATATACGGTATGTGGCAATCCTATTTCTAAAAGCACTGGACACGAGTTCAACACCAGCTGATATTGGTGAACATGCATTACTTTTATGGTGTATTGTTCTTTGATGAGCTGCCATTCGATTTGCTGGTATGGCTATATTGCAGCAAGTGCAAGTACGCACCTCAGATGTTGATGCCCCATCGTCAACTTTTCGCTGTTTTCCACCATGTATATTTGCAAATCGTGCTACGCACGATTCTCTTTTATGTCGTAACATATTATAACTCTGGGTAAACGATTTACCACAATTTTCACACACGTACGCCATGACTTTCAAATTAACTTGCTTGAACCGTTTTACTCAGCACAATGTTCTATACTAAAATTTAATTCCCCCTACCCTCATATATACCGAACCACATTAGACCCAACCCACTCGATCTTCATACCAAAACATGTTACACCCCAATAATAACCCAAGGTAAACTAACATCACAAATGTAACCTTGAAATAAGCGTCGTACACCTGGTCATCATCAAACAAAGAAACATCTGCTCGCATTCATTGAAAATATGCATCGCAAATGTAACCTTGAAATAAGCGTCGTCCACCTGGTCATCACCAAACAAAGAAACAGTTGCTCGCATTCATTGAAAATATACACCGCAAATGTAACCTTGAAATAAGCGTCGTCCACCTGGCCATCACCAAACAAAGAAACATCTGCTCGCGTTCAAGGCCAAGTTATTGACCTTGACCTTGGAACAACACCTGCGTATATCAAGGCCAAATAACAATAGCACACCTGAGCGTTCAAGGTCGACCCTACTGCGCATGCGGAAACTCACTAATTGTAGTAAATTCGAGGCCATCGAATGGCAGTGACGGGGGTAGTCAGGGATCATCGAGAAATTCAATATCTTTCAACAATAGACTTAACGTACATGTACCAATGAATGAGGGCGCGAGCGGCGTAAAATTACCGGTCATTGAGATTATTACTTACGATGGTGAATATGATAAATGGTTAGAGTTCAGGGATACATACGAATCACTTATTCACCAAAACGATAGACTTAGCGATATTCAAAAATATCATTAATTGCGCGCGTACCTAGGGCCTAGTGTTCTTGAAATTGTAGCAAGCCTAGAGTTTACGGGCTCAAATTATGAAAACGCGTGGAAATTAATCTGCGATAGATTCAATAACAATCGAATTTTGATTTAAAATCACGTAAAGGCGTTATTTAACATAGAAAAAATTCAGATCGAATCGTCAAATGCTATAGGAAAGTTAGTTGACAGTGTTGCCAAACATCTCAGAGCTCTAAAAACCTTGAACGAACCGACCGAGTCATGGGATACTTTGGTTATTTTCTTGATTACTACAAGATTAGACGACACTACTCTTCGAAAGTGGGAACAAACGAAGGCCACTTATAAAACACCCACACTCGAAAATTTAAACACATTTCTAAAAGAACGGGCTAATCTTCTCGAATCGATAGAGCAAACTAAAGACGACAAAGAACAAAATACAAACAGATTTAAACGAAGGCCTAAGTCGTTTTTATCGGGATATTCTTCAACGAAACCAATTTGCTCTTTTTGCAAAAACGAACATTATATTCAAAATTGTCCTGACTTTTTAAAATTAAACGTAAATCAGCGTGTAGAGCAAGCTAAGAAAAAACGGCTTTGCTTAAATTGCTTAAGGTTCGGGCATCTGTAAATTAAATGTTTTTCGAGTTCTTGCAAAACCTGTAAGGGAAAGCATCATACGCTACTACACACGGAAAAACGCGAAAGCGCTGGCAACAATGAAAACAAATCGAACGAGCCCGGTGAAAATAGAGAGCTCTCGCAGCAAACCGTTAACATGTCGTCGCGTAACGTATTAGTAAATCAGCAGGTACTTCTTGCCACTGTTTTAATACGAGTCTTTGATAAAAACAACAAACCTATTATGGCGCGTGCTTTGCTGGACGTCGGATCTCAAAGCAACTTTATTACCGAAAAATTCTTTAACAACCTTAAGGTTCCCTTTAAAAATATTAACTTGCAAGTTAGCGGAATCAACGAAGCCGTTTCTGAAGTAAAGGGAAGCACTACTGTACGAGTATAATCCTGAATAAACAATTTTTCATGCGAAGCTTCATGCTTAGTTGTACCGACTATAACTGGTGATCTACCTAATTTCAAAATCGATAGACAAAAACTTCAAATTCCGTCAAATATAGCGTTGGCCGATGAAGGGTTTAACGTACCGGGTAACGTGGACATGCTCTTAGGGGCAGAATGTTTTTGGAACATCATGTGTGTAGGTCAAATAAAACTATGTGAGCATGGTCCATTCCTACAAAAAACTAATTTCGGATGGATAGTCTCGGGACAAGTTGATATAGCTAGGGCTAGTTCACAACAAATTCACTGTAACTTTACAAAAAACACAGAAATCGATAATCAGTTAATGCGTTTTTGGGAACTAGAAGAAATTGCTGACAATAAATTACTGTCTCAAGAAGAAAAGGTTTGTGAAGAGCACTTCGTTAACACCGTGAAACGCGACGAAGACGGACATTTTATAGTAACTATACCACTACAGGATAAAATCGAAAAATTGGGCGATTCTCTGGAAACTGCTCATCAGCGATTTTCAGCTTTAGAACGCAAATTTGCTCGGAATAACGATTTCAAATTGCAGTATTGTAAGTTTATTGATGAACATCAAAGTTTGGGGCATATGACTAAAACCGATGAAGCTTGTAGCGTAAAACACGTGTATTACATGCCTCATCATGGCGTACTTAAAGAGAGCAGTCTAACAACTAAACTACGTCTTGTCTTCGATGCGTCGTGTCCAAGTACGAGCGGACATTCTTTTAATGATATACAAATGGTTGGACCGACAATTCAGTCAGATCTTTTCTCGATTTTGTTACGTCATCGTAAATATAACTACGTCATCGCCGCAGACGTAGAGAAAATGCACCGAATGTGTCGAGTAAATCTTGATCAAAGTGTCTCCAGCGCATTCTTTGGCGTGATAATCCCGACAAAGCGATCGATACTTACGAATTGTTAACAGTGACGTATGGTACCAAGTCAGCTTCATATTTAGCAATTAGATGTCTCTATCAACTCGGAATAGAGTGCGAAACAGATTTTCCCATTGCTTCTCGAGTTATCAAAGAAGATTTTTACGTGGATGACATGTTAACAGGCGCGAATAGCGTGGAAGAAGCTATTTCTTTAGCAAACGAAGTTTCGGAACTTCTTCATAAAGCGGGATTTCTTCTACGTAAATGGGTTTCTAACAGTAACGAGGTTTTAGAAAATATAAAGACAGTCGACAAAACAGACATAATTGACCTTGGCTCTAATGAAAACACGAACGCGCTCGGTCTAATGTGGAATGGTCGGAAAGATTGTTTTTCGTATAAATAGGCACTAACTTTAATACGCGTATTACAAAACGCACAGTCTTGTCTGAAATATCTCAGATTTTCGATCCTTTAGGTTTGCTAACGCAACAATAATACTAGCCAAAATCATTTTACGGGATATTTGGTTAGAAAGGTTAGGATGGGATAGTTCTTTGTCACATTCACTGCACACAAGATGGCTACAGTTTCGTGATGAACTAACGGCATTAAACGATATAAACATAGAACGGCAGGTAATCTGTAAAAACGCAGTTCGAATAGAGATTCACAAAATATCGAAGGCGACGTTTCGATAAAATTAATTTGTGCCAAGTCAAAGGTGGCACCTCTGAAAATTCAAACTATTCCACGCTTAGAATTAACTGCAGCATTATTGCTTGCCAGATTAGTAAACAAGGTTAACAAATCAATTAATGCACAAATTGATGAAATTACTTATTGGTGCGATTCTACTATCGTGCTAGCATGGCTAAACATGACCTCAAATGTTTTACAAGTATTTGTCGCGAATCGAGTTTCAGCTATTCAAGAATTATCAAACATTAAAAATTGGAGACACGTACCGACGACAGATTTTGTATCACGCGGTGTCAAACCAAATGCATTGCTGTCTCTTGAAACTTACTGGTTCGGCCCAAATTGGTTACAGCAAGACGAGAAATTTTGGCCAAAACCTCAGCACCCAGAGAATGATTTACCAGAGTTACGAAATAAGGTGTATCACTTGAACTTTCAATTGAAACTGCGGTAATATATTTTGAGAAATATTCTAGCCTAACGAAAATAGAGCTTATAATCGCATATTGCCTCCGATTCAAAGATAATTGCTTTAAATCGCAGGGACAGAGAAAATTTGATTCTTTAACCGTAGAAGAAATTAAACGTGGCTCTATTTGTTTAATAAAAATAGTTCAACGGCAGAGTTTTCCGCGAGAAATATCAGCTCTCAAACATCATAGCAAGATTGATAAGAATAAATTATTAAAACTTACTCCATTTCTGGATGATAACGAAATTCTCCGCGTAGGCGGCAGACTAGCTAACTCAAATTTTGCATACGATAAAAAATACCCGATTTTGTTATGCTCTAAGCATAACATTACTATTCATACGAGAACATATTCGTTTGCTTCATGCCGGACTCCAACTCTTATTAGCATCAATTCGGGAGCATTACTGGCCTGTAGCAGGACGCAATTTAGAGCGAAAGACCTACCATGATTGTGTGCGTTGTTTTAGAGTAAATTCTAAGCAGATCAATCCCATCATGGGAAACTTACCTGTTAGGAGATTGAATCCAGCTCCTCCTTTTTCCACGACCGGCGTGGACTACGCAGGACCTTTTTTCATAAAAGATAGGCAAGGTCGCGGCTGCAAGGTTACTAAAGCCTATATTAGTTTGTTCGTTTGCTTTGTTACCAAGGCCGTTCACCTCGAGCCCGTGTCTGACCTAAGTAAGGAGGCGTTCTTAGCAGCACAAAATCGCTTTATGTCACATCGCGGAAGGCCGTCTCAAATGTATTCGGATAACGGAACCAATTTCGTCAGCGCCAACCTAGAGCTACGATAGTTTGGAGCATTTTTACAAGAAAACTGTAAAACTTTGACTGAATCAATCGAAAATGAGTGAATTTCATGGTCATTCATCCCTGCATATTCTCCACTTTTTGGCGGGCTGTGGGAGGCAGATGTCAAGGCTACAAAGCACCATCTAAAACGTGTAGCAGGCAATGCTTTATTAACCTTTGAACAGTTTTACACCCTGCTAGTTCAAATCGAGACGGTTTTAAACTCGCGTCCCTTGTCTCCTCTCTTAAGTGATCCTTCAGGCCTAACCCCTCTTACACCTTCTCACTTCCTAATTGGGCGGCCCATTACTTCAACCATTGATCCAGATTACACTGAAGTCTCGGAGAATCGACTAAAACACTTTCAACGCATCCAGCAGCTCCAACAGCACTTCTGGTCCAGGTGGTCTCTTGAATATGTCTCAGAATTACAGCAGCGTTGTAAATGGAAAACAGAAAGGGACTCACTCAAGATCAACGACTTGGTCATCATCAAAGAAGACAACCAACCCCCTCTTAAGTGGTTACTCGGTCGTGTTACAGAATTGCATAACGGAAAGGACGGTGTAGCAAGAGTTGCTACCATAAAAACTAGAACGGGATATATTAGACGTTCGTGTGCTAAAATTTGCTCATTGCCTTCAAATCCGTAGTGTATATAAGGTGACTTATACGTATACGTGACTATACGTATGAGGAATGTATGGATATGGCAAGAAAGTATGAAAAAGCTGCAGAAGCCTGTAACATATATTTACATACTTCTGATTTAAAGTCTTTTCTGTACACGATGAATGAAATGGGATTTGAGGAGCATTTGGATGAAGTAAAGAAGTTTTTGTCACCTGAAATTATTCAAGAAGTATTTGAAACCTAATTTATAACCAATAAAAAACTTTATTTCATTTATGTGTTTTATTCAATCATTAAATAATTATTATATAAATTGTATACATTAGTAAGTGCGCATATACATGGTGATTTAGAATGATAAAAACAATGAGCTTCTCCTTCTTGTAACGATGGATTTTCATCAAGTTCTATGACTGGTTTTAAGGAATATTTTCGAATGTGTTCGGATTTATCTCTCCCTTTCACATAAACTTGATCCGCCTTTTCTGTTAGATTCTTGATTATTTCAGAAAATTTGTGAATTGGTGTATATCCTTCATTCCAAGGAATACAGTGATGATTTTTCATTAACCATACAGCTTGTTTATGTAAGTCAGGTGGTAGGTATTTTATATAAAATGGTGATTTAAAGATATAGTGACATATTTTGTATCCATCATAGGCAGCCAACTCTTTGGGAATAAACTTCTTATGTTCTATGTTAAATCCTTGCACATCGACAATTAATAACCTCATAATTTCAAAAATGAGAATTGTTTAATCATAGATTTCTTGTCAGAATATTCTTGTAGTTGTTGTTTTAGTTTTTTCAGATCTTCTAAAAAGTAGGATACTCGAAGTTCTAGATCTTCACCCATAATGACAGAAATGAATGACAAACCATTTATTTTATAGAGTTAGACAAGCGCCCTAAAAAAGGGTAGGTTTGTCAGGGGGCAGGCGAGGTTGTTATTTGATGACCGTTATTTGTAACAGAATTTACGTATTCAATCAGTTCCCAGCTCCGGAAAGCAATTATTATATCAGTATTCTTATTAATTATTTTAGATAATGATAATTCTTGAGGAATAGCTACTGAAATGTGAGGTATATTCCAAGTTAGCTTAGTAAGCTTAATTTTTGGATTTTCGTCTGCAGTATTAATTGTTGCATTTTTGTCTGAATTATCTCGTACTAAAATAAGTTCTTGTTTGGCATTTAAAATAATTTTTTGTAGTCTTCAAAAAAACCCTTTAAGAATTTAAGCGGAATGCAAACATTAAATAATCCTGTTGTTGCATCAACAACTTGTGAAGATTCCATAGGAAACCAACCTGCGATGCAATAGTTGTCGCTTCAGTAAAGGGACAAACATTGACTGTGTCAATGGCCACCCCTATTGTTGTCCGATTACTGCCCTGTTGTTGACCTGTTAACGCCCTGTTGCTGTCCGGCTAACGTCATGACGTTGTCCTGTATGTGTTATACCGAGGTTTTGAAGGATAAAAGGACATGTCCAGATTAAAGGTTTTAGTTGAGAACTGAATGTCATAGAACTCAACTCTCATAACAATAGGTCCGGATTCAATTATTTCTTTCTGATGTGAACAATCGATATATACGATAGGAGCATAAGTATTAAATTCCTTTGGAGAACAAAATGGGTTCAGGTGTTAATCCATAGTAAGATTTTTGAAATTGTGAAAACATTTCATATAATGATGCAAATTTATTTTTAGCAAAGTCTAAACAGCTAAAACAACTAAAACCAGCTAAAAACCAGCTAAAAACAGCTAAAAAACACCTAAAAACAGTTAAAAACCAGGTAAAAACAGCTCAAAACCAGCTAAAAACAGCTAAAAACAGCTAAAAACAGCTAAAAACCAGCTAAAAACAGCTGGAGAACGAGAAAGTAATATAAGAGAGAGGTGCTAGGGAGGGAGGTATCATAACAGAGAGAGGTAGCATAGGAGAGCTAGTAAAAGAGAGGAGAGCTAGTAAAAGAGAGGAGAGCTAGTAAAAGAGAGGAGAGCTAGTAAAAGAGAGAGAGGTAGCATAAGAGAGAGAGAGAGAGAGAGAGAGAGAGAGGTCAGGTTTGCGCGTTTTAAGGCTAGCTCAGGTCGAGGGCGCCTCGACCTGTGCTAGCCTTAAAACGCGCAAACCTGTTATGATACCTCCCCTGTTATGATACCTCCCCTGTTATGATACCTCCCTCTCTTTTCCTAGCTCTCCTCTTTTTACTAGCTCTCCTATGCTACCTCTCTCTGTTATGATACCTCCCTCCCTAACACCTCTCTCTTATGTTACTTTATCGTTCTCCCAGCTGTTTTTGCTGTTTTTAGCTGGTTTTTAGCTGTTTTTAGCTGTTTTTAGCTAGTTTTTAGCTGTTTTCAGCTGGTTTTTAACTGTTTTAGGTGTTTTTAGCTGTTTTTAGCTGGTTTTTAGCTGCTTTTAGTTGTTTTAGCTGTTTAGACTTTGCTTAAAATAAATTTGCATCATTTAGTGAAATGTTTTCACAATTTCAAAAATCTTGCTATGGATTAACACCTGAACCCATTTTTTCTCCAAAGGAATTTAATACTTATGCTCCTATCGTATATATCGATTGTTCACATCAGATAGAAATAATTGAATCCGGACCTATTGTTATGAGAGTTGAGTTCTATGACATTCAGTTCTCAACTAAAACCTTTAATCTGGACATGTCCTTTTATCCTTCAAAACCTCGGTATAACACATACAGGACAACGTCATGACGTTATCCGGACAGCAACAGGGCGTTAACAGGTCAACAACAGGGCAGTAATCGGACAGCAATAGTGGTGGCCATTGACACAGTCAATGTTTGTCCCTTTACTGAAGCGACAACTATTGCATCGCAGGTTGGTTTCCTATGGAATCTTCACAAGTTGTTGATGCAACAACAGGATTATTTAATGTTTGCATTCCGCTTAAATTCTTAATGGGTTTTTTTGGAGACTACAAAAAAGTATTTTAAATGCCAAACAAGAACTTATTTTAGTACGAGATAATTCAGACAAAAATGCAACAATTAATACTGCAGACGAAAATCCAAAAATTGAGCTTACTAAGCTAACTTGGAATATACCTCACATTTCAGTAGCTATTCTTCAAGAATTAGCATTATCTAAAATAATTAATAACAATACTGATATAATAGTTGCTTTCCTGAGTTGGGAACTGATTGAATACCCAGAATTATTAAAAACTAATCGTCATAAGTGGCCTGTCAAAACATCTACGAAAGTTAATACCCCACTTCATGTAGCAATTGCTCTTCAAAAAGACTTAAGGGATAAATCAACAACTGATATGTCTCTATTTTCCAACATTAAATTACGAAACATCAAAGTATTTTTAAACTCTGAGAGATATCTCTACAACGATCTATTTTTAGACTTTGCTAAAAATAAATTTGCATCATTATATGAAATGTTTTCACAATTTAAAAAATCTTACTATGGATTAACACCTGAGCCCATTTTTCTCAAAAGGAATTTAACACTTATGCTCCTATCGTATATATCGATTGTTCACATCAGAAAGAAACAATTGAATCCGGACCTATTGTTATGAGAGTTGAGTTTGAATTACATGATGATCTTAAAGACAAAATATCTGCATATTGTCTTATTATGCACGACAAAGTATTTAGCTACAACTCATTAACCAAAAATGTTAGTCAACTTTAAAGCGCATGTCTAATATTTTATATAAAATCAATGCTCTACTATTCTTTCCTACCATTATTGGTGAAGAACTGGAACTTTGAGTATCCTACTTTATAGAAGAGCTGAAAAAATTAAAACAACAACTACAAGAATATTGTGACAAGAGATCTATGATTAAACAATTCTCATTTTTTAAATTATGAGGTTATTATTGCCAAGATGTCATCAATTTCGGATAATGGATATTCCAGTGACGACGAGCAGGCAGTTGCACCAAATGCGCAACATAGGAGTGTACGCAGACCGCGTAGGTTGAGACCTAGCTATTGCATCGTGCAATCCTACGTAAAATGTTGGTCGTTCAGCTTGTGTATGCACTGCTACACAGGATTTAGGGTTCAGATAGATGCGAGGTTCATATCGTCTCATTTTACAGTTTGGGCAAGATGTGAACGTATGCGGAACCACTCGAGGTGTCGTTGGTGTCGGGAGAGACTGTTTACAGTCTCTCACCGGCACTCATGCCTTATTTGCAATAGAACGTAAATTCTGTTACAAATAACGGTCCTCAAATAACAACCTCGCCTGCCCTCTGACAAACCTACCCTTTTTTAGGGCGCATGTCTAACTCTATAAAATAAATGGTTTGTCATTCGTTTCTATCATTATTGGTGAAGATCTAGAACTTCGAGTATCCTACTTTTTAGAAGAGCTGAAAAAACTAAAACAACAACTACAAGAATATGCTGACAAGAAATCTATGATTAAACAATTCTCATTTTTGAAATTATGAGGTTATTAATTGTCGATGTGCAAGGATTTAACATAGAACATAAGAAGTTTATTCCCAAACAGTTGGCTGCCTATGATGGATACAAAATATGTCACTATATCTTTAAATCACCATTTGATATAAAATACCTACCACCTGACTTACATAAACAAGCTGTATTCCTTGGAATGAAGGATATACACCTATTCACAAATTTTCTGAAATAATCAAGAATCTAACAGAAAAGGCGGATCAAGTTTATGTGAAAGGGAGAGAGAAATCCGAATACATTCGAAAATATTCATTAAAACCAGTCATAGAACTTGATGAAAATCCATCGTTACAAGAAGGAGAAGCTCATTGTTTTTATCATTCTAAATCACCATGTATATGCGCACTTACTAATGCATACAATTTATATAATAATTATTTAATGGTTGAATACACACATAAATGAAATAAAGTTTTTTATTTGTTATAAATTAGGTTTCAAATATTTCTTGAATAATTTCAGGTGACAAAAACTTCTTTACTTCATCCAAATGCTCCTCAAATCGCATTTCATTCATCGTGTAAAGAAAAGACTTTAAATGATAAGTATGTAAATATATGTTACAGGCTTCTGCAGCTTTTTCATACTTTCTTGCCATATCCATACATTCCTCATATGTATAGAATCTTTCGAATCCATACTCGGCTTAATGGGCAGCATCAAATTCTAAATTACTAAAGTGTTGTGATAGATTCTCTATAGCACTTGTTAGGTTATATACTACTCGTTCACGAACATATGCTAACCACATCTTGTTGGAGAATGTTCAGACTTAAAATAAGTTCAGAGCTTTAAATATTAATTTAGGAGGTGGGAGGAATAAAAAGAAAAATATACTTATAAATTTTTATTTTCAATACAACTTGCTGGGTGAAACCATTCACTTTTTAATTAATTCTAAAATTGATATTATGATCGTGACCGAAACTAAATTGCTTGTAAATAATAAAATTAACATAAGAAATTATAAAATTTACAGAAAAGATCGGAATGTGCGTGGAGGAGGCGTGGCTATTATTGTTAAAAACGCCATTCCTCATACATTACTTCCAGATTCTGGATCAGCCATGGAGAATATCTCCATAAAATTGAGGAATGGCGTCATAATCAATGGTAGCTACGCACCCCCAAATCTGCGCATGGTCAACAACGATTTAGACTTAATTTTTAATCAAAATGGGCAAGTAATGATCCTAGGTGATCTAAATGCGAGACATACTACGTGGCGTAATCGCAGAGATAATCGCAACGGCGAGTTTCTCTGCGATTACGTCACAAACAATAACATACAGCTACTGAGCACAATAACACCCACGCATTATCCCACAAATGGCACGACGCCATCATATATAGATTTGGTATTGAACAAAAATATATTAAATCTTCCTGACCCTATTATCTTGAACGAATTATCTTCTGATCATCTACCACTGCTGCTGGAATGGAAAACTGGCATTTTCCATGAGGAAGGACCCAAATCGTGGTTATATAAAGGAGCAAATTGGAGACTTTTTAGACAGACTGTCGATGAAAAAGTTGAAATAAACAACAATATAAACACCGTTGAAGAGCTTGAACGGGAAGTCGGCAAGCTGACTGAAAGTCTCCAATTTGCTCGGAATAAAATTGCAAGAAAGGTCAGTACCAAACCGGCAGAGGACCGCCTACCAGATGACATAATAAATTTAATAAAGCTCAAGAATAGGATCAAGAAGATGTGGCAACAATATCGAAGGCCCCAGGATAATGCGCGGGTGAAACTATTACAAAATACAATACGGACAAGAATAAACAGACACAAAAACGAGACTTACATAGGCCAGGACCCTGAGCGGGTTGTCTGTTGCAGACAACTCACTCTGGAGACTGACCCGAAGACTTAAAAAGAAATTCGCGAAAATTCCGACATTAGATTCCACACAACCGCAAACCAATGCAGAGAAAGCCGAAGTGTTAGCACAACACTTGGCCGGTATCTGCAGAGGCAAGCCAAATACGACAAACGAACAAAACGACATAACAGACATAGTAAATAAAACAATCCACCAAAAATATCCTATCCCGCCCCCTATGCTCCCCAAACTTCTGGCAACACCTGGTGATTTAAAAAGGATCATTAGGGTGTTGCCCAACAATAAAGCACCGGGAGAGGACGGAATCTCTTACATAATGATTAAAAATCTGCCGAGAAAGGCTGTGGTGCAGCTAATATATGTAATAAATGCAATGGTTGTGTTGCAGCATTTCCCGGCAGATCGGAAAAAAGCTGTAATAATCCCTATATTAAAACCAGGTAAGGACTCGACAAAAGCGGAGTCCTATAGACCCATAGCACTCTTGAGTGGATTGTCCAAGGTTGCGGAGAAGGTTCTTCTACAAAAGATGAATCAGCTGGACCTGGACAGGACAGTACCGAACGAACAGTTTGGCTTCCGGGGCGGGCATAGCACCACCTTGCTAATTGCCAAGGTGGTGCAAGATGCACTAAATAAGATTAACATACAGCAAAACACCATGCTGCTAGCCCTGGAAGTCAGAAGAGCGTTCGATACTGTCTGGTTCAATGGTCTCCTGTACAAACTAATAACAGTGCACAATTTCCCATTGTACATGGTTAAGCTGATTCACTCGTATATTAACGGAAGAACCTTCAAAGTAAGGGTCGACAATTCACTCTCATCAGCTAAACAAACTCACGCAGGGGTTCCCCAAGGCACAGTCCTCTCGCCGAAACTATTCAATCTTTACACCGCTGACATTCCCCATTATCCCTCTACAAACTTGGCCATGTTTGCGGACGACGTGCTGGAACGAACAGTTTGGCTTCCGGGGCGGGCATAGCACCACCTTGCTAATTGCCAAGGTAATGCAAGATGCACTAAATAAGATTAACATACAGCAAAACACCATGCTGCTAGCCCTGGATGTCAGAAGAGCGTTCGATACTGTCTGGTTCAATGGTCTCCTGTACAAACTAATAACAGTGCACAATTTCCCATTGTACATGGTTAAGCTGATTCACTCGTATATTAACGGAAGAACCTTCAAAGTAAGGGTCGACAATTCACTCTCATCAGCTAAACAAACTCACGCAGGGGTTCCCCAAGGCACAGTCCTCTCGCCGAAACTATTCAATCTTTACACCGCTGACATTCCCCATTATCCCTCTACAAACTTGGCCATGTTTGCGGACGACGTGCTGGTATACGCCAGTTCGTACTACGCAAACGTGGCCAAGTCTCACATTAAATATCATCTCCAACGCCTCATCCCTTGGTATGAGAAGTGGAAGATGGAAATAAACGAAGCCTAATGTGAGTGCCTAGTGCTCACAAGAAAATACACGAACAACTTAATCCATGATCCCATCCAGATAAACAACGTCCAGATACTGCCAGCCAAATAGCTCAAGTATCTGGGCGTTGTCATCGACGAAAAACTCCGCTTTGTCACCCATATTTCCTATATACTCCAGAAATCCTTCCTTGCAATGCAAGGTCTCTATTCCATTTTATCTCCTAAGTCTTCCCTATCCCAACGAAACAAATTGACAGTCTATAACCAAATCATTAAGCCAGTCATGACTTATGCTGCACCAGTCTGGTGCAGCATATCAGACTTTCAAATGGGAAGGTTACAGCGGTTCCAAAACGTCGCGCTAAGATGTGCTACATCGGCCAGATGAGCCACAGTGATCGGAGATCTCCACTGTCACTGTCATGCTTAAAGAACAAATTTATAGCACATCTGAAAAGTTCTATAGAACAACAACGAATGTTTCACCGCTCACTAGAGAGCTAACGCGAGTTAGATAAATGGACGCTGTAACCCATAAACCTATATATTATAGACTGCCAATTTACGCCGAAAATTACGCCCCTAACCCATAAAAAACAAGTTGTTCGTGTATCACCATCTTCCACTTCTCGAACCCAACTCCAAATCCAAACTGTCTCCAAAATTCCAGGAGAAAGGCTGTGGTGCAGCTAATGTATGTAATGAATGCAATGGTTGTGCTGCAGCATTTCCCGGCAGATTTGAAAAAAGCTGTAATAATCCCTATATTAAAACCAGGGAAGGACTCGACAAAAGCGGAGTCCTATAGACCCATAGCACTCTTAAGTGGATTGTCCAAGGTTGCGGAGAAGGTTCATATACAAAAGATGAATCAGCTGGACCTGGACAGGACAGTACCGAACGAACAGTTTGGCTTCCGGGGCGGGCATAGCACCACCTTGCTAATTGCCAAGGTGGTGCAAGATGCACTAAATAAGATTAACATACAGCAAAACACCATGCTGCTAGCCCTGGATGTCAGAAGAGCGTTCGATACTGTCTGGTTCAATGGTCTCCTGTACAAACTAATAACAGTGCACAATTTCCCATTGTACATGGTTAAGCTGATTCACTCGTATATTAACGGAAGAACCTTCAAAGTAAGGGTCGACAATTCACTCTCATCAGCTAAACAAACTTACGCAGGGGTTCCCCAAGGCACAGTCCTCTCGCCGAAACTATTCAATCTTTACACCGCTGACATTCCCCATTATCCCTCTACAAACTTGGCCATGTTTGCGGACGACGTGCTGGTATACGCCAGTTCGTACTACGCAAACGTGGCCAAGTCTCACATTAAATATCATCTCCAACGCCTCATCCCTTGGTATGAGAAGTGGAAGATGGAAATAAACGAAGCCTAATGTGAGTGCCTAGTGCTCACAAGAAAATACACGAACAACTTAATCCATGATCCCATCCAGATAAACAACGTCCAGATACTGCCAGCCAAAAAGCTCAAGTATCTGGGCGTTGTCATCGACGAAAAACTCCGCTTTGTCACCCATATTTCCTATATACTCCAGAAATCCTTCCTTGCGATGCAAGGTCTCTATTCCATTTTATCTCCTAAGTCTTCCCTATCCCAACGCAACAAATTGACAGTCTATAACCAAATCATTAAGCCAGTCATGACTTATGCTGCACCAGTCTGGTGCAGCATATCAGACTTTCAAATGGGAAGGTTACAGCGGTTCCAAAACGTCGCGCTAAGATGTGCTACATCTGCCAGACGAGCCACAGTGATCGGAGATCTCCACCGGCTCGCCGGCACTGTCATGCTGAAAGAACAAATATATAGCACATCTGAAAAGTTCTATAGAACAACAACGAATGTTTCTCCGCTCACTAGAGAGCTAACGCAAGTTAGACAAATGGACGCTGTAACCCATAAACCTATATATTATAGACTGCCAATTTACGCCGAAAATTACGCCCCTAACCCATAAAAAACAAGTTGTTCGTGTATCACCATCTTCCACTTCTCGAACCCAACTCCAAATCCAAACTGTCTCCAAAATTCCATATTTTTCATTATATACCAATTTCAAGTCCCTAAACGAGCCCCGCCCACTTATCCTTTTCCCTCCCCCGGACATTGATTGGTACATTAAATTACTTAAATTAAAAACCTGGTACACCTAGGATCATTCGCACTAGAGAGTAACTGTGAACGTTTTAAGCAGGAATAAATGTTGTAAATAGTGTATATATTGTAAATATCTTAGAATGAATGGTATGTATATCAAATAATGTATATATATATATATATTGTAAATATTTAGCATGAATGGGCGTATATAAGAACAGAAGAGTGTACATATTGTAAATATCTCCAGTATGAATGGTATGTATATAAGAATAAATGGAAAGAATGAATGAATGAATGAACTCCAAATCCAAACTGTCTCCAAAATTCCATATTTTTCATTATATACCAATTTCAAGTCCCTAAACAAGCCCCGCCCACTTATCCTTTTCCCTCCCACGGACATTGATTGGTACATTAAATTACTTAAATTAAAAACCTGATACACCTAGGATCATTCGCACTAGAGAGTAACTGTGAACGTTTTAAGCAGGAATAAATGTTGTAAATAGTGTATATATTGTAAATATCTTAGAGTGAATGGTATGTATATAAAATAATGTATATATATTGTAAATATTTAGCATGAATGGGTGTATATAAGAATAAATGGAAATAATGAATGTAAGAATGAATAAATGGGATTGTAAACACATTATACCCAGCAGAAACTACGGATCGGTCACGATCATGTAATGTAAATATGTACATAAGCAACCTTTTAAGCTGGTTTTTTCGATTGTATTTTTCCAGCAATCTGTAAATAAGAAACTTTAATACAGGAAAATAACAACAACGCTCTTCAAGCTTAGGCAAGAAAGCTCTCACTGACTCTGCAAGCTCCCGCGGAAAGGGTCGTTTTTCCTCATTCGCACGTCGTTGGGAAACCAAGGGTTAACACCAACCACGGCCGCGCCCTGGCTGTGTTGTCGCGCTGGACTTCCCTGCATAGGGGTCGTAGCGTCGACGTCTGTAAATGCGTGCGTATTAGATACGCACGCATTAGTTAAGTTGTTGTCACGTGACGTTGTACCATATTACTAAGGAATAAATATTTTTCAAAGTATATTTGTATCCACAGAGTTTAACAACAGGAATATATTTTCTCTCTAAGGAAAATCCAATGCTGACCCATTTGGATTTGGATTTGTTTATGTAGTAAATTGTTTCATAGATGAGAGCTGCATTGCGCTTCTTACTAAACTCTTGTTGGTTATAGTTTGTTGGTTGATACATTTTCAGATGCTTGCTTAAAATAATGGTTGTAGAACTGTGGGTGAGTGCTTAAATAAGCAAGCATGGTAGTGGGGATAGTAAGCGTTGTAGTGGGGATTGCAAGAGTGGTGGGGGGATTTAAACACTAATCTTATAGATTTAAACATCATTTAGCGTCAAACCATGAATGAGTGTAAGACAGAACTTTCTATCGACATTCAAGGATTCAACTGTTCCTTTGGATACATTCCAAAAGAATTAGCGATTTATGATGGGATTCGTTGCTCAAATTATCTGTTTAAATCGCCATTTCAAAAAAATATGTTATCTGCTCTCGATCTCAAAATGGTTAAATGGGCCGAAGAGTATCATAGACTAAAATGGGAATTTGGAAATATAGAACTTAATGAAATTGATGATAATTTAAATCATGTGTTAGAAGTTTACCAATCGCCCAAAATTTACGTGAAAGGGAATGAAAAAATAAACTTCTTAAAAAGTTTTTGGATGAAGATTTCATTTACGTTATTCCCATTGGTCAAGAAGCAAAATTAAGTAAATTTAGCGAACGTAAAATTGTTATATAATTATAGACATTGTTATGAATAAAAACCATTATTATAAATATGTTTTTTATTGACTCCAGAATTTTATTTATAATACAAATATACTTTGAATAATATATATCCTATTGAACATATAAACAATAATAAAAATATACTTAATAATACTACACATATTTGAACTACATACTTCTATACAAGATTTTCTATACAATTGATTCCATTCCTGTGTCACTATTGAAGTTTTATTGAAATAATATAATCTTAACTTATACTGTACAATGGTAGAATCATTTATAATATTATCATCTATTTTGTAGGTAAATAAACCATTATTTATATTCATTCTTTTCCATGTTGAAGGCCAACTATCATTATTTACATTATTAACAGATATACAAATAAATGCTTCTCGAACATTAGGATCAACCTGTATGAACAAAGTATTGTTAACGAATGCTGATAGAAATAGAACTCCTACTGGTAGCAGAGCCATTTTCAAAATAAAATATTTTTCCAGGGTTCTTATGTTTTATATTCATCACGAACTAAATCTTTTAGAATATCAATTACATTATTAACCATCTCATCATCAGTCTTGGATTTCTCTTTCAAAATACACACAGGAGGGTCTATATTGACACGATTCTCTTTTATGTCTATAAATATTATTTTTGAGTAAAAGTTTTATTATTGCACGAAAACATGATTATGAACAGAGACGACGTTCAGAACTGAATGAATTTAACGTTATAATGGATTTTTATTCTTCAGCAATCAATCTACTCATTACATTATAGGATTCATGTGAATCTAATCCCAAATTTATTATCGTCAAATGATCATTAAAATGTTTAACTGTTATAGATTCCTTAAGTAGATTATCACATAAAATAATAGCTTCATCATGCAATGTTAGTATTTCACTACCATAATTTTTTTGAAAAAGTCTGTATTTTACTGTAATAAGATGATATTGGAGTTCCAACACTTTTATTTTTACTTCATGTTTTAGCATTTTCTTCTTTTTTAAAAGTCGATACAACAAAACACAAGACAAGTGAACAAAAGATGTTAAATTAACCGTAGCGGAATATAAAATACAAAAATATATTGAGCGGAATGTAAGAAGACACAACTGTATTATATCGAGCTCAAGGTACGACTGCAGACACTTAAGAATGAGAAGCGCAAAGAGAATATAAAGAGAATCCGTCTGGGCGTCGACAACCGGTGGTCACAATACCAGCCTGCATATGCGCGGGGGAGAATCTCGTTTGGGCGGGGCATGCCCATGCGCATGTCTACTGCGCAGATGTAAAAACGAAAAATATAAAAAACGTTTTTTTTTTATTATTTTTTTTATTTTTTATTTTTTATTTTCTTTTATCTGCGGTTTTTTTTTTTGATCTGCGTTTTTTTGGAGCGGGGAGAGGAGAGGAGAGGGGCGAGGGGAGAGGAAAGGGGAGAGGGGAGTGGAGGAAGAGTAGGGAAAGTGGTAGGGTGAAGAGTGGGGGGATTTGGTGATTAATGAATAATACTTCTAATTATTTGTTTAACATTTATAAAAAATGCATTTATTAAAATACAGGTTTATTTTTGAAAAAAATAACATTATGTTTATCTACATTAGTCTATTTTATGTTTCTATTGCACACGAAACATGATTTCTGCGGTACAGGGGGGGGGGCATCAAAGTGTGTGCTCCAGTACTAGGACGATTATAATGAAAAAAACATGGCAATTTAATTTGACATTGGTAATTTTCCCCATACATCCAAGAGCTCCAAAGGATCTGCATAATTAATTAGATATTCCAGCATTTACATGACTAAACATTACGTTTGCTGTTGGGCAAGACATACGTTTTCTTTTTTGCTTCCAATTCTTTAACTTTCTTTATCTGTTCAGTTCGAAACTTTTTTTTAGCACTCTTAGATAGGTTGGGAAGTGGATTTATTATTATTATTAAATTGTTTTCTATGTACTCTTGTGGATTATAGCTTTCGCAATGTTCTGCGTCCCAGGAGAGATCAATAGGAACTGCTACAGACATGATCTGAATTGTGTTAAATACTGTAAATATTGAGAATTTATAGCAATAAAAGTGGTGTGGGGAAAAGCTGGTAGGAGGAATGGTTTTGAAAGCTCATTTGGAAGCTGGATTTGATGTAAGAGTGGTAGGATTTGGTAGGGTGAAGAGTGGGGGGAAGTGGTAGGGTGAAGAGTGGGGGAAGTGGTGGGGTGAAGAGTGGGGGGAAGTGGTGGGGTGAAGAGTGGGGGGATTTGGTAGGGTGAAGAGTGGGGGGATTTCGTAGGGTCAAGAGTGGGGGGATTTGGTGTCATTTCCTGGAATTGACTGCAGTATATCCATATATATATATATATATATATATATATATATATATATATATATATATATATATATATATATATATATATATATATATATATATATATAACTGGTCAACAAAAAAATCGGCAAATGCGATTTTCACCCGACTTTTCAAACTGCTATAATTTTTTAAAAACTTAACTTTTTTGAGAGCGGTTTTCGGATATTGATAGCTCGTCTTTCCCAAATTAAGCATCAAGAAGTGATTTTGCAATGGAAGTGCCATTTTCATGCTATACAGGGTAATTAATAAAGTAATGTAAAACTACTAAAAGTTTAGGTGTGCCATATTGCCAATAAGTTTTTTTGGTCGTTCCGACATAGCACGTTAGTAAGCTGATATCAATATCTCCAGACGTATTCGCCGGAATTTCGATTAATGGTCTCTGGAGAAAAATACAGGAGAAAACAAAAAAAGCATACAAATTTTGGTAGCGTCATTTTTAAAACGCTGTAGCTGGAAAATGGATTCATAGACTTTGTCGGGGCTTTTTGGGAATTGAAAGCCCTTTTTGTGTAGAGTTTTACCTAATAAACTGTTTTTTGTTCAATGTCAAAATGTTTGCGTTGTATAGGGGTGAACTAAAAAATAAATGAAAAGTGTTGTTAAAAATAAGTTTTCTTTTAATTTGGGCAAACTGAGCAGTATGCGTTTTTTTTCTTCCAGAACTAGGGCGTTTTGCTCAAATTTCGATTAGTTATACAGCGTGTCCAGAAACCATCTAAACAAATGCGAAACTTTTTTTATTTTTGACTTTTCAAAAAAGGTTATCCCTCATAAAAAGTTCTGCATCGTGAGAAAATAGCATAGCCATTCAAAAATTTGATCTAAGACATACAGGGTGACTCAAAAATGTAACAGTCCTAATCCATGTGAACCTAAAAAGACACAAAATCATTATTTAAGGGTAAACTGCCACTGCAAATGTACTAGTGTTAACTTTTTATGTTAGTGAATTAGGTTTGAAATATACAGGAGGTCCCAAAAATAAAAATAATTTTTTATTATCGACTTTACAAAAAAGTACCTATATCTTTATAAAAAGTTCTACATTGTGAAAAAAGGACAAGATGAATCAAAAATTTGATCTAGAACATATAGGGTGGCTTAAAAATTTAAAACTTTGAAATGGCCTTACAACAAGGGTAAGCTAAATTTCAATTCAACCACTATGGTATTTGTACAAGGTTACTAATTAAGTTATAAATAAGCACTTAAACTTAAAATGAGACGTACAGGGTGATTAAAGGTTTATTTTTATTTAACATAATTTTAATAGCCAATTAAAGGTTTATTTTTATTTAACATAATTTTCATAACAAATGAAATATTAGGGTAAGAACATATAGAACATGACTAAATAACTAAATAAATTTAAGCCTCCACGCAACCTCCGTCCTTTTCCATACAGTTTATCTTTAAATAAAGATTTGGCGTCTCTTTAACTTTACGTAAATTGAGACTTTCATCTTTTTAAGCCACTCTGTATTGTCCTATATCATGTTTTTGAATAATTATGCTCTTTTTTCACAATGTCGACTTTTTATGAAGATACTTTTTTTGTAAAGTCAATAATCAAAAATTTATTTTATTTTTGGGGCCTCTTGTATGTTCCAAACCTAATTCACTAACACAAAAGTTACCTCTACTATATTTACAGTGGCAGTTTACCTTTAAATAACGATTTGTGTCTTTTTAGCTTCACGTGGATTAGGACTTCTACATTTTTGAGCCACCCTGTATGTCTTAAATCAAATTTTTGAATTGCAATGTCATTTTCTCACGATGCAGAACTTTTTATAAAGAATAACTTTTTTGCCGTAAAGTCAAAAATAAAATGTTTCCGATTTGTTAAGATGGTTTCTGGACATGCTGTATAACTAACCGAGAGGTGGACAAAACGCCCTCGTTTAGGAAGAAAACAAACACATACAGCTCAATTTTCACAAATTAAAAAAAAACATTTTAACAATGGATTTCATTTACTTTTTAGTTCACCCCTGTACAACGCAAACATTTTGCCTTTGAAAAAAAAAACAATTTATTAGATAAAACGCCACACGAAAGGGCTTTCAATACCTAAAAAGCCCGACAAAGTCTATCACTCCGTTTTCGAGCTACAGCGTTTTAAAAATGACGCTACCAAAATTTGTGTGTTTTTTTATTGCCTCCTGTATTTTCCGTCAAAGACCATTAATCGAAATTTCGGCGAAAACGTCTGGAGATATTGATATCGGCTTACTAACGTGCTGTGTAGGAATGACCAAAAAAAATTATTGGCAATATGGCACACACCTAAACTTTTAGCAGTTTTACATTACCTTGTTAATCACCCTGTATAGCATGAAAATGTCGTTTCCATTGCCAAATCACTACTTGATACTTAAACTGGGCAAGACGAGCTATCGGTGTCCGAAAACCGCTCTCAAAAAAGTTAAGTTTTTAAAAAGTTATAGCAGTTCGAATAGTCGAGTTAAAATCGCTTTTGCCGATTTTTTTGTTGACCAGTTATATATATATATATATATATATATATATATATATATATATATATATATATATATATATATATACAGGGTGGTGCAACCAAGATGGGGTGGACGATTGTGAGTAAACGGTGAGGAATTTCGAAAAAATTTGTTTTGGATATTATCGATAGTCAGACACGCTATGTTTTAAAATTATAGCCATAATACAGGGTGGTCCGAAAAACTCGTGGCGAACCAAACTTGTATTTTTTTAAATGGGACACCCGGTATATTATTGTTCCAATTGATTCTCCTGTTCGTTACGATCATTTTGATATAGGGTTTATTGGGTCTAAAACTTATAGTAAGGGAATGGGAGGCGGTTAAAGTTGAAAAAATGCTCACAGTTCGGCCATTTTTTAAAGAAATTTGAAACAGGTATGGAAAAACCAAATATTCCATAAAACGTTACATATCCTTGAATACATTAATCACTTGCAATTTGTTTAAAATTATTCACTGTTATACAGGGTGGTCAAGTTTTGCAAATACGCCCTGGACTCATTTATTTTAAATGGAACACCCTGTATATTTTATTTTCATGTTAAAGATAACATTACTAGCTTTCAAAAAATACCATACATGATGCCTTTCTGACCAACAGTTTTTTAGTAATCTAGCCGTGAAAGCAAAGTTTCTTCATTCTAATACGATTATACTGAATTTACGTTGTTTATTATTGAAATGAAACAAAAGACTGACGAACTTGTCAAAGCTACTGCCGCATAATCCATTATTTACAAGTTAAGTGTACGTTGCCCAATAATTATGAGGTAAGAAAACTGAGACCCGAAACTTTTACATGTTTATTAGAGATATTTCAAAAAACAGAAAATATTGTTTTTAGGAAATGTAAAGTAATTAATAAACAAAGATAATCAGTTATCAGTATTATTAATAGTGTAAGGAAATTAATTAAGCAAAAACAGAACATCTTTTAAAATTATTTAGGCATGTACTTACTTGTAAACCTAATTTAATATAAACAAGTAAGTACATACCTAAATAATTTTAAAAGATGTTCTGTTTTTGCTTAATTAATTTCCTTACACTATTAATAATACTGATAACTGATTATCTTTGTTTATTAATTACTTTGCATTTCCTAAAAACAATATTTTCTGTTTTTTGAAATATCTCTAATAAACATGTAAAAGTTTCGGGTCTCAGTTTTCTTACCTCATAATTATTGGGCCACGTACACTTAACTTGTAAATAATGGATTATGCGGCAGTAGCTTTGACAAGTTCGTCAGTCTTTTGTTTCATTTCAATAATAAACAACGTAAATTCAGTATAATCGTATTAGAATGAAGAAACTTTGCTTTCACGGCTAGATTACTAAAAAACTGTTGGTCAGAAAGGCATCATGTATGGTATTTTTTGAAAGCTAGTAATGTTATCTTTAACATGAAAATAAAATATACAGGGTGTTCCATTTAAAAAAAATGAGTCCAGGACGTATTTGCAAAACTTGATCACCCTGTATAACAGTGAATAATTTTAAACAAATTGCAAGTGATTAATGTATTCAAGGATATGTAACGTTTTATGGAATATTAGGTTTTTCCATACCTGTTTCAAATTTCTTTAAAAAATGGCCGAACTGTGAGCATTTTTTCAACTTTAACCGCCTCTCATTCCCTTACTGTAAGTTTTAGACCCAATAAACCCTATATCAAAATGATCGTAACGAACAGGAGAATCAATTGGAACAATAATATACCGGGTGTCCCATTTAAAAAAATACAAGTTTGGTTCGCCACGAGTTTTTCGGACCACCCTGTATTATGGCTATAATTTTAAAACATAGCGTGTCTGACTATCGATAATATCCCAAACAAATTTTTTCGAAATTCCTCACCGTTTACTCACAATCGTCCACCCCATCTTGGTTGCACCACCCTGTATATATATATATATATACAGGGTGTTATGGAAATCATTTAATATATTGGAATGGGTGACTCCTGGGATGGTCTACAGACATATCTAATACTTTTTTTTTCTTAAATCGAACATTTTAAAAATTTTCAAAAATACCCTAAAACCAGTCTATATTCGCCGCATCTGGCTGATCGTACACAAGGCGCTTGACGGAAATTTGCGCGCGAAAAACTTTAAACAAATGAATTTGTTGAAACGTTGTCAGACGTATAAATCTTTAAGGAGAATTTATTTTCTGTTTTTAAGCGTAATTTAAGACATTTAAGAATTTTTTTTAACCTCTTCCTACGAAGAAACTAAAAAAAATAGTAAAACGGCACTGCGAAATCAATCATTTTTGTCAGTAGCCTTAGTTTTAAGTAATATTTAAGACACCCTATATTACGTTATTAATGAAATAAGCGTTATTCTTACTAGCTTAAACTTTCTGCCAAGGAAAAGTTAAAAATCAAAACGAAAATACTAATTGAATTGAGCACAACTACATACCTAGTACTTACTTCAAAAGTATAACCAGATCCGCTAAATTACATTTGCACCGGCAAACGTTACCATATAATACGTAAATATTATTAGTGTTTTAAATTAAATTTAGTTTTCAACCCTATTACGCTACTCACTCAAAGAAACTAGCTAAAACTGATCAAAATATTGGTTAACAACGGATCGACGAAGACCATTTTCAGGTAGTGAAAATAAATTAAATTATTTAAATCTTTAAACGAAAAAAAAAATTAAAACATTCAATTGTGTGGCTTGTGTGCTGTTGACAATATGGCGCACGGACCTTTGATGACAAGAAATCCTTCTATTTCGATCTCCCTTCATCATGAAACATGTCTCTTTGTCACTTCCTGTACTTTTATTTGGCGCGAAAATTTAAAATAAAAGGCCTGTTTGTATTATTGTCTTTGAAACACTAGAGTTAACTGCTAAGCCCATATATCGAAAAAGAGAAAAAAGGCGTCATCGATTTTAAGAAAGGAAGCAGAATTAACCATTAACCATACTTTTTTTATGTGTCAGATTTTTAGTAGATTGTTTGTTTTGCAAATATTTATTAAAATGTGTGAACAAGAAGGTAAGTTTTTGCCAGATTTTCACTTTACCGTAGAATAGAGCAATATTTCCTTTTTTAGGTATGTCGGAGTTTATAATATTGCCCTCAACCAATCCTTCCCATGCCCAAGATGAAGGAGAATCATATAAGTGGAGTCACAATTCTACACTTATGTTCTTGGATTTGTATAAAGATTATAGGAACCAAGTTGGTTCTTTAAAAATAAGAAACCTTAAGAAAATGTTTGAGGAAATAGCAAAAGAATTACGGTACAAAACAAAACAAAACATAACTGCTGCAAATTGTGAGAATCGGTGGAAACATTTAGAAAGAATGTACAGAAAATATATAGATAACAATAACAGGCCGAGGAAGGAAAGATTTTGAATATAACACATACGGGTATTTTAATACCTAGGTGTTCTTTTGTTATATTTATGTTAATGTTCTTATATTATGTATTGTTCACAGAAAACCTGCAATAAAACAATTTATTATTAAAAAAAAAAAAAAAAAAAAAAAAAAAATGTAGAGATTATGGATAAAATTCTAGGTAAAAGGAATACATCCAGCTATATTGCTGTCTTCAGACACCGTGATTTATTCAGCAATTGAGAAGGAAAATACTGGTTTAGTGGACACAAACATGGAAAAGGAGAATATAATGCAGGATATTATAATGGAAGCAAATGCCACTGAGAAGACAAAGGAAGTAGCATCTGTAAAAACAATGTCAGTAAAAACTAGTTACAAGAATAAAGAGTTAAGGACATATACATATTCTAAAGGAAATAAGACAGGATAGAAAAGATTTCTATAAAAAACTTCTGGAAATAAAAGAAAAAAAGTTACAGGAAAAACAAAGAAAAAATAACATTTTAGAAGAAAGAAACACTATATTGAAACAATATAAGTATGCTTAAAGAATTGCCATTGTTACATATAGAAGACATATACCTAAAAGAAATAAGTCGACTAACTACTTTAAATATTGAATTTTGTTCAAAGAATTATTTATTTTGATTATTGTTACATTCCTCTATGGATTATATTTTATTTTTTGTCTTCTAGACAGTTTTAGAGTTTAGTTATTTTTTTAAAATAAAACATTAAAATTTTATGTCGTTTGTTATAAAACAGGAGCTTGAGCTATCGTGTATCGATACAGAGGAATTATTTTTTTATTACTACCTTTTCATGCTTCTTATTAAACTAGATCACGATACACTTGCAACAGTATGCTACATATGACGTCACTTCGAGGGAAAATCCTCAACTGACTAGACACTTGCACCCCTTGTACATATGTACAGGTCAATTTATTGTCGGGTAGTGTATTGGGTTGACGTTTATTCAAATATTACAGGTCAGTTTATTGTCGGGTAGTATGTTGAGTTGACATTTATTAAAATATTATTGTCATATTTCATTTGCTCAGGTAAGCGCCTAGTCAATTTAAAATTTTCCCTCGAAGTGACGTCATAACGTAGCATACCATTGTAAGTGTATCGTGAACTAGATATAATGGCTAGTAACGTAGGTCAGTACCAGTGGCGTATGGTGAAATTTCAAAGTTGTATATCTCTGTTCCTATTTACAGGACCCGACCAAATTTAGAGGTTTTAATAGTGTGCCCACTGGGAATGTTCTGGTAAACTCAAGCAAAAATTCAACTTTTTTCGCAAATTCAAAACGTTTTTTTTTCTTTACAAAAACATTCCCAGTGGGAATTAAAAGCAATTAAAATTGGGACCGGTCCTGTACGTAGGAACAGAGATATATACAACTTAGAATGTTCACCATATGCCACTGGTCACTACCATCTCTATAGTTGTGCCTTTAAACATATTTATATACGGGGTGCCCATTTTAAGTTTTAACCACCATCGTATAGTTGGAAGCTCTCCAATTTTCATTTTGACCCCCCCCCTCCTTGATGGCGCCCCTTGTTTGCATTATTTTATATATTTTTAGCATTTTTACAACAAATTCAAATTGGATAATATACTGTGTACGTGGTAATATGTACAGGGATATCCAAATAAAAGTGAACAGGCCTTATAACTCTTTTATTTTTAAAAATGAGAAAAAATGTTAAATATGAAAGCTTTGGGGATTTTTATGAATCATTCATATATCTTATCAGCAAAACAATTGAGTATCGAATAAAAGAAATATAGTATAAAACATTGATTTTCTCACTTATTTTAAATTGGATGGTATGATTTTTATCATATTTTTGGATTTTTTTTTATCCGATGCTCGATTATTTTGCTGATAAGATATATGCATGATCTATAAAAATCCCCAAAGCTTTCATATTTAACATTTTTTTCCATCTTTAAAAATAAAAAAGTTATATGCCTGTTCACTTTTATTTGGATATCCCTATACAATCGTGGTTTAAAACAGTTTAATTTTCTATTCAAATTCATTTATTCATGCTATTACAAATAAATTGTTTACACACGTCAATTACAGATAAAATAATTTTCATATTTAGACAATAATAAAAACATTCCTGACAATACAATGCATTAAAATTTATAAATCGAAATGAACACAATACAAACACATTAAAAAATCTAAATAAAAATATTAAAATATATTACAACTATAATCTAAGTACTGTTTTGTGATGTAAAAAGCATGTTTTATTAGGAACTGTTTCACCTTCATTTTAAACTGCTGAGTAGAGAGCTCTTTAACATTTTGGGGTAACTTAGTAAACATTTTTATTGCATAATATTCTGGTCGAGCCTGACATTTACCCAACCTGCAGTGTTGTGGAACGTAGTTGGTCTTATTCCTAGTGTCATGGTCATGTATGTCTTGGTAAGACAGTAGGTCGTCCTTGTCTTTGATGTAGAGCAAACTTTGCAGGATGTAAGCCGAAGGAAGGGTAAGAACTCCCAACTGAACAAAGGCATTCCCACAATCCTCTCTGTACCCTAGGCCAGCCATGATTCTGACTGCCTTTCGCTGGAGACCAAAGACTCTTGTGCATGAGGTGACCGTCCCCATGCGATAATGTCATAACACTATGGAAAATTCCATGATATGCTGTTCTCAGGGTATTTATTGAAACACATTCACTCAAATTTTGTAAAACAAATACACTACTTCCAAGTCTTTTACAAACATTAGCTACATGAACATCCCATTTCAGCTTCCTATATAGGTATGGCCCTAGAAACTTGACAGATGCAGCTGTTCCACCACCAAGTGACTGACTTCGTGATGTAGATGCGCTGACAACATAATCCAGCAGGCTCAGCGGATCTATTTCTTCCTGTTCCAGCCAATGTTCTGTTAAACATAAGACTCCCAGGTCACAATCAGCAATGGCAGCCTCGAGCTCGTGAAGCTTGTTTTTCACAGAGCGGACATTGTAATGTAGCAGTTTTATACATGACGATTTGCTACCACCAGGCTTCGCCCCTGTTGAGGTTCTAACCTAGTTAGGTTTAAAAAACTGTTTACTTGAATACCAACTGGCTAAACATTTTTGTCAAGAATGACAGATTTTTTATCCGTGGGCACACCAATTTTAAAAGAACTATATTTCTGCTTCCACTTTGTTTTTATCCGTTCGCATTCACAGTCGATGTTATAATTTAATTTTAGGTATTTTCCAATATCCTCAGGTTTTGTGTCATTAGACAATCGTGATACAAATTACCAAGAATAGCTACCTGATGAAGCGGCTTTCAAGGTGGTTGCATCCT